>CM052897.1:3146631-3165505 GCA_028534135.1 Potos flavus
CGCTGTAAAGATAACAAGACATGATCCGTGTTCGGTCCTTTCATTCACTGGACAAATATTTATTGAGCTCCAGCTGTATGCCAGACACTGCATTAGGCCCTTGGGAGATGGTGGGAACAAGACAGAAGAGGTTCTGAACCCAGAGATTTGATTGTGGTTGGGAGAAATGCTGTGATACACGAAGAGACATAAAACTCCAGCAAGCAGGTGAGAAGATGGAGCAACAGAAGGGGAGGCTTGGGAGAGCGGCAACTTGAGAGTGCTTCCAGTAGCAAGTGCAAAGGCCCTGAGGTAGGCAAGGGCATGGTCCGTGAAAAGCAAGGAAGCCAGTGTGGCTGCGATCTGGTGATCCGGGGAGGGAGGGGAGAGGGGAGCCGAGGAGCTGCATCACCGCCCGCCCGTGTGATGGAGGAGGGAGAAGCAAGGGGCACGTCCGTCCTTGGGCTGGCTCCTCTCCGTCTTCCCTCTTGCTGGCTGGTGGCACATGAGAACATTTGGTCTCTTTGCTGCTGGGGTGCATGGATCCCTGGAGCCCCCTCTGCCCCCCGCCTTACCATAAAAGGATTTTCGAAGACGGTTTCTGAGCCTTCGGAGGTCTTCCAGACCGACCACGGTTTGAGTCCTGAGCGATGGTTCTGGCACATACTCAGCCTGTCTATGAAACGCACGGTGTTTATTCCACAGCGCTGAGCGGGTCCCAGGGGGCTATTTTCCTCCATTGTGTAAATCCATGCTTAGAGAAGTTTAGCACACAGATTATGCACTCAGCCGGCTGAAATGACTCTCTGTTGCTATTACAGTCAATGGTGAAAATCACACACACCACTTTGTAAAGCAAATGATTTTTTCACCTGATAGATCATAATAGCTCTCGAGAGTTGTTAAGGTCTAAACAGTCCATTGAGAGCTTGTAGAGGTAGGGGGAGGGGGCCAGGGGGGGAAGGGGAGTGGGTGGGGGCGAGAAGGGAGTTTCATCGTGCCATTCGTTCTAGAAATCTGGCACGACAAATATGGGCGCCCCCTTTTCCTGGAACTCCAGTCTGCGCTTAATGGGCTCGTAAATATCACCGAGTCCTTTTCTGTATTTCCAACACAAGGTTCTGTCTGGCCGACACCCAACCCCCACCCTTTCTCAGCAAACCCTTTGTACTGGGTGTAAAGAGCAGAAGGAGGACCATATAAGTGTTTGTGGGATCATAAGCATGCAGCCACATCCTACTCTGCCGTGACGTCTAAGTCAAGACCCGCCTCTCGAGGAAACACATCCACTGCCCCGATGCTCCTCTTTACAGAATCCTGGTGATGGTGACAGCCATGACCCCTTGAGCCCTATCTGTGGACCCCCACTACCGTGTTCTAAATCCTTTATCTGCGTCAGTCTAACCCAGCGACGTGCCAAGACAGTTGATGTCATGCCTGTTACTTAGATCCGGAAACCAAAGCAGGACAGGCTGAGTGGCCCCCCCAGGCCCACGAGGAGTCACATAGTAGGTGCTGGAGACTCACTGAATGAACGCGTGAACGAATGGGTGGGACAGAGCTGGAAGTCTTGTGTTGGCGCAAAGCCCTTCCACACCATCCTCCTCTCGGCCCTCCCCGCCACCTGCCGCAGCGTGGGGACCGGTGGGCGCTCCCAGGCAGGAAGTCAACGCCTTTCTGCCTGGGACTCAGCCAGTTGCCTCCAACAGACCAGTGAGTCCACAAAGGACTTTCACTCTCAAGGAGTGGCTTAGGGGCCAACCACATCGGAACGTCGGGAGGAGCCCAGGAATCTGCAGGTGACAGGGATGGGTAGGCAGCAACAGGATTTTTCGAAACGGTCAACATTTGGTAAAACTCCAGCAAGACACAGAAGCAGGTCTTCTACCTTATGTAAGTGGGATCAGTGAGTTAATAAATATTTTGTCACGCCCCTATTAGCGTGCTGAGATGAAATTCACAGTTAATACCACTTTCTTATAACACAATTTTAAAGGGGAAAAAAGTGTAATGCTCTATAATATGAAGGAGAAATGAAAGTGATTGGTAATAAAATGCATACTTCAGCCTAGAAACGCTTAGGTTTGAGTTCACCAAAAGTTGGAGCAGCAGAAGCTCACACCCGCACAGCGTTTGGAGAATTGTCAGGAATGGGACAGCGACAGACATGGACCGTTCCAGTCTTCCCTGCAATTGCTTAGTGGCTTGTAATTAATACATAAAAACCTTTGTGTGCGTATGTGAACATTTAGTCTCAGATGATTATAAACACTTTGTTCCCACCTGCATTAAAGTCTGCCAGGACGTTTGAAAAAACATATGAGACATGGGACCATTCTTTTTTGTGTGAGATTGTCCTTGTGCATTGAGGGACATCTAGTAGACTTGGTCCCAGCCACAAAAGGCCTGAGGTAACCCCATCAAAGTGGTAACAAGAACACCCATCATGTTTCCAGAATGCCCTCCAAGGGGCGGGGTACAGGAAGAGACACAAAACAAATGTGCACCTTCATAAATCACAGCAATGAGAAAACCCAAGACCCTTTTAACCCCCATCCAGGTCAAGAAACAGAACCTTGCCAACGCGCCCAGAAAACCACCGTGTGCCCGTCCCAAGCCCAGGACCCTCCCTTCCCCTCTGGGGACTAGGAGTAGGTTAGCTTGACTTTTATTGTAATCACTTCCTCACATTTCTTTTTTTTCTTTTTCTTTTTTTTTTTAAGATTTTATTTATTTATCTGACAGACAGAGAGAGATCACAAGTAGGCGGAGAGGCAGGCAGAGAGAGAGGAGGAAGCAGGCTCCCCGCTGAGCAGAGAGCCCGATGCGGGGCTCGATCCCAGGACCCTGAGATCATGACCTGAGCTGAAGGCCGAGGCTTTAACCCACTGAGCCACCCAGGCGCCCCACCACATTTCTTGATTGTTTTATCATACGAGAGTGCATCCCTGAACACTACAGTTTGCTTTTTGCCTAGCTAATTGTTTAAATATGTTAGTTCTTTAAATAATCAACAAGCTTCCCCTACATGCTTTTCTTTTCTTTTTTTTTTTAAAGGTTTTTCTTTTTTCCTTTACAATTTATCTGATAAGGACTGGGCTATTTGACCTGTGGAGTTTCCTGCCGTCTACGTTTTGTGAAATGCCTTCTCGTGGTGCTGTCCAGCACGTTCCTCTGTCTGCTGTTTGCTGCACGGACCAGACACCTGGTGTCCCTCCCTTTCACGGGACTCTCGGTGCTGTTGTCTTTTGTCTGCTTGCTTGTTTGCTTGCTTCCTTCCTTCCTACACTCCTTCCTCCCTCCCTCCCTCCTTCTACCTACCTTCCTTCCTTCCTTCCTTCCTTCCTTCCTTCCTTCCTCTCTTTCTTTCTCTTGCTTGTTTGGTTGCTTTTCCATGCATCTCTTTTCTTCCCCACCAAGAATCTTGGTTCTCAACAACACAGGAATGGCACAATTAGACCATCTGACTCCAATCCCCATCTGTCAAGGTCTAACTCACTCATCAAGGTCAGTGACCTCCATGTCGCCAAATCTAATGATCAGTCACCAGGTCCTCATTAACTTGACCCAAAGCAGCATTTGATTCAAAACAACCACTCTCTCTGTGAAACATATTCTTCTCTTGGCTTCTAGGACATCCCGCTCTCCTTCTGTCCTTCTGTTCCCTGAAGCCCTTCTCAGGCTCCTTTGTGGATTCCTCTCCATCTCTGCAATCTCTGGACGCCAGCTCATTCCTCTGCATCCACGCTCATTCCCTGTGTGATCTCATGGTGGATTCATCCGCCAGCCCATCACAGCCTGGATTTCTCCCCAAGCACCCGACTCCTGTGTCTCCTCCACATCCCCCATGGACATCATCTAGCCATCTCAGACTCAGTATGTCCAAAGGGCATTTTTATTCTTCTCTCCCCAAACCCTCACCTCTCTCTGCCTTTCCATGTCAGTAAATGGACGGCCCCAACCTTCTAGACACTTAGGACAAAAGCTAGACATGGGGGAGTCACCCTTGACTCATCTCTTCCTCTCACCCACACCCAAGCCACCAGGAAATCCCTTGGCTCTTCTAGCACAGATCCAGAATCAGAGCACTCCTCACTGGCCCCTTTACCCGCCTCCTTCTTCACGCTCTCATTGTCTCCTGCCTGGATTTCGAAGACAGCCTCCCACCTGGTCTTTCTGCTCTGTCCGCCCTGTCCGGTCTGTTCCCCCACAGCAGCCCAATGATCCTGCTACATCCCAAGACCCTCCTCTGCCCAAACTCCCCCACCGCACGGCTCCCGTCTCATTCGTGGGGAAAGCCAGCATCCTCAAAATGGTGAGTAAGGCCCTGCGTTACTGACCCCAGGGCCTCCTCTCTGCCCCACTGCTCCCCCACCCCCTCTCCAGCTCTCTGCCTCGACTCCTTTCCCCTGACACCACCTACGCCTTCACTGTCTTCAGGGTCCTTTTTCAAACGTCACTGTGTCGGAAAGGCCTTCCCTTCCCTCCCCAATAGGGTAACAGCCCCCAGCCCTGGCCTCACTTTGTTTTCCTAAAGCAGTATCCTCATCTCTCACTCTGGTTTGTTTACTGGATGTTAATGGACTGTAGGCTCTACCCTGGCGGGGCGTTGTATCTGTCTGGTTTTGACACCGGAGCTCCAGTGCCTAGAACAGTCCTTGGCCTGTGGTCACGTCGCTGTGTGCTGAGGAATGGGTACATGAATGGGTGGAGAAATGACTATCTTGTTCTGGGGAGCGATGCTCAATTCAGCCTGACGCAGCACTTTGGCTCTTACGCCTAACCGCCCCCCCCCCCATTGTGGCAAAATATACAGGACATAAAACCTCCCCTTTTTAACTATTTCAAGTGTACAGTTCAGAGATGCTACATACATTCACAGCGTTGTGCGACCATCCGTCTCCAGAACTTTTCCATCTTCTGGAACTGAAACTCTGTCTCCACGACACGCGAAGTCTCCATCCCCCCTTATCCGTGAATTCGACTCTTCTCTATACCATGTAAGCGGAATCATGCAGTATTTTTGTGTGTGGGTCACTGGCTTATTTCACCGAGCATAACGTCCTCAGGGTTCGCCCATGTCGTAGCCTGGGTCCACATCTCCTTCCTTTTTAAGGCGGAATCACATTTTGCTGTGTGGACATACCCTGCGTGTACATTTCACATTTTGTTTATCCATTCATCCGTTGGTGGACATTGGGTTATTTCCACCTTTAGGCTATTAGGAATAGAGCTGCGATGAACACACGCGTACGGATATCTGTTCGAGTGTCTGCTTTCGTTCTTTTGGGCACATATCTCCAGAAGCAGGATAGCTGGGTCAGACGGTAATTCTGTGTTTAATTTTTTTGAGGGATTGCCATACCTAACTTTTTGCTTTCTCAGGAAAAAGTTGTGTTAATGTAATTCCCACCTTTCCTCAAGTCCCATCTCCTGGGTGACAATTCTGTGGCCACTTGCGTCCATGACACGTCTTGAGGACTTCCCTCTGTGTCCGGTGGACTCCTGGCCCCGTTCCCTGGTGGGCACTCCGGTTACTTTGAACCCATCAGTTTCGTCCTTCCCTGCTACCTCTCGGTGCCACTAGATGGCGTGGGAGAGTAGTTCAGTTTTGTTTCCTGGGGAGAAAGCCCTCTTTTGTTCCTCCGGCCAGGGTGGGGGTGGGCCTGGTGGGTAGGGGATTGCTTTTCAGAGCTCCCTACCTGAGATCACACTGCCTTGAAACTTGGCAACATTTCTGAGTTTCTAATGTCTTTAGTTGGGGAAGCCCACACAATCCATCCTTCTTAAGAGGAGTAATGGTGTTGGGAAGACGTTGGCACGTCAGAAAAAAACATCAGATCCCCCCGGGGTGTCGAATTAGAACTTCTAGGTGTCAGAAGATCCCTGCTACCCAGGGACCCCCATCCCAAGCTTCAAATGAGTGGGACAGGGATTCCCCCCCCCCCCCCAGCATTGCAGCACACTTCCGGGCACTCACAAGATGCTCAAGGAATGTTTGGTTAAATAGCCTCATGTAATTAAGGAAAGCTTTCGGAAGAAAGTGACCCCAGAGCTGAGTCTTGAAGGCCAACCAGGAATTAGGACAGTGAAGGGTGAAGAGCTTTCTCCCCGGGCAGCAGGAACTGTGTGGTCTTGTTGAGGGGATTGTGGAGCTCGAGGGTCAAGAGAGAATTCTTGAGACGTTGTACGATGCCACTTAGTGAGTTTATTTGAGTAGCGTGGGGACAGGAGCCGTGGGCAGAAAGAGCTGCACTTTTGCTGCATGAAGCTGGTGGTTATATGGTTAGTCGTGCTCAAGGGGCGGGGGGCACGCAGGGAGTATTAGATCGTAAATGTCTTCTTCGAATTTCTGCTCGTGAAACTTTCACGAGGTTTCTCTGGTGCTTGTCATTCAGCTCAATATTAGCTATCGGTGAGTGGGTCAGGCAATCACAAGACCCTTTACCAATGTAGCAATCAGGGCGTGTTTGATCCTCATCACAACTATGCAGGCTCTAGGTCAGCCTTCCGGGCTCCAGGTAAGCCTGCTTCTCTCCCTCCTGCGTCTCAGAGACGTGGAGCCCCGAGGGCAGGCTGAGAACTGCAGGGTGGCTCCCCCATTCTCCCGCGGGGCCCTGCAAGAGGCGACAGGGAGCAAGGTGGACGCTTTCCCTGGTGGGGAAGCTGCGGCTGCTGCCACGGACGTGTCTGAGCTTTGCCCTGTGTGTTCTGGAAAACCCGGAAGGGGCTTAAAGCAGGGGAGTGTGGGAGGAAACACGCATTTCCAGTGGGTGATAGATGGCGCCGTGAGGGTGGGGCCGGAAGAAAAAGGGCAGGGGGAGAGATCCCTGCGGGGAGGCGAGCGTGGTCGCCTGGGCTAAGACGTAGTGATGGAGGAGGGAGAGGGTGGGTGGGTTCGGGAGCCAGGAAGGAGGAGGAGGCGGGGAGGACCGGTGAGGGCACGGGGCCTTGCTGGCCATCGGGAGGGCTCAGCTCTCACCGGGTGCCTCTGGGAATGGTTGTGGGGTTTGAATCAGGGGGAGCACGGGCTCTGGTGTGGGACCACACTGGCTCAGGTGTAGAGATGGGGGAGGGAGGAAGCAGGGCGGTCCTCAGGAGGAAATTGAAACAGTCCCATGGGTTCTGGGTCCAGTGTGGTGGTGGTGGAGAAGGGGAGGAGAGGTCAGTCTGGGCACTTGGCAAAGACAGAGCCACCGGGATTGCTAATGGATTGGACGTGGGAACGAGAGAGGAGTCATGAGGCCTCCAAGCTCGGTGGCCTGGCCCGGCAGCTGGGAGGCTGAACTGTCCCCTTGTAGGACTTCGGAGACTGGAGAGGGTTGAGGTGGAGAGTTTGGGGTGGGGGGTGCCTGCTGGGCCATCGAGGGGATCGGGCTGCCAGATGCAGGAAGCCAGGCCTGGAGGGTAGTCTGAGAGTCACCGTGTGTGATGGAATTTAACGTCGAGGGACCTCAGCACACCTGCTGTCTTGGGCGGTGGAAGGCATCGGCGACCTGGGCCGCTGCAGACTCAGAGGGATGGGGGACTTAAACAGCAGACACTTATTTCTGGAGGTTGGAAGCCCGAGATCGGGGGGCCGGCATGGTGGGGTCCTGGCGAGAGCCCTCTTCTGGCTTACAGATGGCCGCCTTCTTGCTGTGTCCTCACGGGGCGAGCGGCGTGGGGAAATGGGGAAGTGGAGACAGACAGAGCCAGCTCTCTGGGCTCTCATAAAGACACTAATCGATCAGGTTAGGGCCCCCGGCCTTAGGACCTCATTTTAACCTGAATTACTTCCTTAGAAGCCCCACCTCCAAATACAGCCACGCTGGCGATTAACGCTTCAGGATAGGGATTCAGGAGGGATGCAAGCCTTCCGTAACACCACCTCCCATGGCAGGGGCGAGGCCCATCTCCCAGCCCCAGGACCAAGCCCCGCCGGTAGAGTGCAGAGGACCCGGAAGACTTGCCTGCCCCCTTCCGCCTCCGGAATAACCTCCTCCCTACTCTGCCGGCCCATTTACCAGGCCCAGCCCAGACACGCGCCCTCGTGAATGAACTCTTTCTTTCTTTTTAAAAACTGTATTGAGCTCGAACTCATCATATTATATACATTGAAGACGTATGGTTTTTAGCAGATCAATTAGACTTCCAGAAAGCCGTGTAAAGAACTCTATTGCCGTCTTTTGTTTGCTTTTCTTCCTCTCCTCTTGCAGCTTTATAAATTTTCCTGCAGTCCCATTATTGAGGTGTGATTTATATGCAGTAAGCCGCACCCTTTAAACGATAGAATTTGGTCAGTTCCGACGTGTTTCCACTTCTGAGAATTGCCGCAGCAGCGGCGATGCAGACCGTTGTCGCCACCCCAGATCTCCTGGATCCCCCCCTTCGCTGTCCTCTCTGCCTCCACTTCACCAGGGCCTCTTTCCCCCCCACAGACACTGGTTTGCATTTTGTAGGGTTGCATACAAATGGACCAAGGGCATAAACTCTTTTGCGTCCGGCTTTAGGCACTCAGCATAAGGATTTTGAGATTCCCGTCTTTGTGTGTGTCCATAATTAATTTCTTTTTAGGTTCTGCCCATTATTCCGGGGCATGATATATGGTCTTCTGATTATCCACATCCCCTTTGTTGGATGCTTGGTTTTCAGCCTGGGGCGATCGTGAATGAACCCGCTAGGAGCATTTGTGTGCAAGTCTTTGCATGGGCAGAAGCTTTCGTTTATCTCCAGTTCATGCCCAAAAGTGACATTCCTGGGCTGTTTGGGTGGTAGGTGTGTGTCTGACTTTCCCAGATACCGTGGTTTCCTACGTGGTTGGACCGTTTGCACCCCCCCTGCCCAGCAGCGCAGAACTCACACCTCCGATGCGTGAGTGATTCAGGTCAGCCTCATTCTCGCCAACTCTGGGTTCCTGGTTTTACACTTGGATGAACAATTTAGTCCTTCTCTGGTGCGTGTAGAGGTGTCTCGCGGTGGTTTCAGTCTGCATTTCCCTGATGACTGCTGCTGTTGACCCTCTCTTTGTGTGTTCATTCGTGTAGCTTCTCTTGCAAAGTTGCGAGCACACTCCCGATCCCGTTAGCTGGCTACATCTCTCCCTGCAATCCCCAGGACAGGGCTATGAATGAAACGGTCTTCCTGATTTGATCGTGATTTATCCATCACCGATCAGAAAGTTCTCGGAGGTAGGAACAGGTTCTTTTCTCCCCTGCACACGCCCTCCTTGCTTTGCCCAGCACAGCGGGCCCAGTAGGAAATCAGGGAAATTATTTAATTCCGTGGGTATTTAATTCCGTGGGAAGACCCTAGAAATTATTTAATTCCGTGGGAAGACCCTAGCTCCCGGATACCCTGCCCCAGAAGAGTGGAACCCTCCGTGGGAAGAAGGGCTCGCTCTGAACTCCTTGTAATGAGCAGACAAATTAAGAAGATCTCCTTCTTGGGGCGTCTGAGTGGCTTGGTCGTGAAGCGTCTGCCTTCAGCTCAGGGCATGATCCTAGGGTCCTGGGATCAAGCCCCGCATCGGGCTCCCTGCTCAGCGGGAAGCCTGCTTCCCCCTCTCCGACTCCCCTGCTTGTGTTCCCTCTCTCGCTGTCTCTCTCTCTCTATCAAATAAATAAATGAAATCTTAAAAAAAAAAATCTTCTTTCCACTGAGATGAGCATGTAAATTAACGCAAGCCATTCTGAACTCCCCACTTCTCAGCAAAGATCGAGCAAGAAAGAAAGAAGGTGTCAGAAGACAAACAGGTATGAAGATCTGGAAGGGAACAAGGGCTGCTCGTTGTTCTTGGTGTCTCGAAGTCTAATAAGCCGTGGTTATATTAACGTGGGAGAGTCCTGGGGTGGTGACGCCGATGTGCCCTGGCTGCAGATTGAGTTCCGGGGTTAATTTCTAAGAACATTTCTAATGAAGCAAACCCAGTTACCGCAATGCTGCTGTTACCCGGCATCATGAGGAAATGCTGCTTTTGCTATAAATTAATTTTCCAAATAACCAAGAAATACTCCTTTGCAGGCTAAAACCCTTCTTCCATTTTAACTTTTTAGATGAACGCTATTCTAAAGCAGAAGATATGCTTTCTTTCATTCTTTGTTGAAACACTCTGATAGGGGCGCCTGGGTGGCTCAGTCGCTTAAGTGTCTGCCTTTGGCTCAGGTCATGATCCCGGGGTCTCGGGATGGAGCTCTTTATCGGGTTCCCTGCTCAGCGGGAAGCCTGCTTCTCCCTCTGCCCCTCCCCCTCCCCAGCTCATGTGTGCTCGCTCACTCTCCGTCTCTCCTGTAAATAATTATAATCTAAAAAAACCTGATAAAATACACATAGCATCACACTGACCACTTTAACCATCGGAAGTGTGTAATTCAGTACGTTCGCACTGCCCTGTAAGCACCGTTCACTTCCAGAGTGTTTTGTCTTCCCAAATGGAACCGCTTCCTGTCCTCACTCACTCCCTGTTCCTCCCTCCCTCGGCCGCCGGCGCCCACGGGCTGCTTTCTGTCTCTCCGTCTGACGACTCTAGGGACCTCATACGGTGGAGGCATGCGGCGTGTGTCCTTTCGTGGCTGCCTTATCTCCCCCCGCGCCGTGTCCCCGCGGCTCCTCCACGCTGGGGATGGTACTGAATTGCCCTTCCTCCATCAGGCTGATGCAGACGCCATCGTATGCGCAGACCAGGTGCCTTTGCCGGCGCACCTGTCAGTGGACAATGGGGTTCCTTCCACCTTTTGGCTGCTGCGACTTGGGCTGCCGTGAACACGGCGTGCGCATACCGGCTCGAGCTCCTGCTCCCAGTTACCCCAGAAGTAGGATTGCTGGGTCATAGGGTGATTCTGTGTTGAATTTTTTGGACGCTGCCATAATGTTTCTCATAGCGGCTACGCCGTTCAATGTTCCCGCACCTTCTTTCACTCTGAAACAGGGGGTCCTGGGTCTAATTCCACTGCCGGATGATTCCAGTCGTTGTCCTGGAATCCTAGTCTCAAACCTCCCTTGGGGGAGGCTGGTTGGATTCTCTGCCCGCGGGTGTCCGGGGCTGCTGTGCTGTGTGGGAATCCGTGATTCCCAAGGATTTTTTTTTTTTTTTTAACAATAGGGCACCTGGGTTTTGTGGTGGTTGCTGCAATTTGCAAATCAAAAAACATGGAAATTAGAAGGAATCTTAGAAATACATCTTATCAATACACTTCCCCTCCTATTGATAAGGGAACTGAGGTCAGAGCAGCTGAGCCCGCTGGCGGGACCTACCGGGAGCCTCCGTGGGATGGGCGTGCCACGTGCCGCGGGATGTCTTCCTCACTCTCCCAGCGCTCCCATCTCCGTCACGAGCAGGCTCTGAGCAGTCCCTCTCCGTACAGTATGTTGTGTGGGCTAGACCCTTCTCCAGCCCCCCTCCCTGGCCTCCCCCTCCCTGTGTCCTTGAATGCTCATCTCTGTGGATGGCATCACAATTACGCTTCCCTTTTTGGCTTCTCCCCGGTTGGGCCGACGGGAGGTGCGGGGATGAGAGGAGATCTGGGCACTTCGCCCCCTGCTCCTTCCCTGTTAGCATTGCCAGGTAAACGCAAGGTCCCCAGTTAACTTTGAATCTTAGATAAGCCATAAATAGTTATTTGAGAGAGAGAGAGTGTGTGTATGCACGGACGCGCGCGCGCACACACACACGTACACACACACACAAAGTAGGGAGAGGGAGACAGAGAATCCCAAGCAGACTGCCCCCTGAGCACGGAGCCCCACCATCTCAGGACCCTGAGATCATGACCTGAGCCGAAATCAAGAGTTGGACCCTTTTCCAACTGCGCCACCCAGGCGCCCCGACCATGAATACTTTTTTTTAGCATACGTAGGATTTAAGACATTCTTGTACAAAAAAAAGTTCACTTATCTGAAATTCAAATATATCTGGGCCTGTCTCTTTATTTGCTAAGTCTGACGTCGCTCTGAGCCCCTGTGGGTGTGTGGAGGGCGAGCCTGACCGCTCTCCTCCCTCTGCCGGAGGCCCCAGCCCCGTGGGTTCCAGCTGGGGCTCCCTGCGCTCCCGTCCGGGGCCGGCCCCAGGCACCTCATGGGCCCGCCTTGGTTTTCTTGCGTGAGTCTCTCTAGATTCTTCTGCCCGCCCTCCCGTGGGCTGGGCCCTGACCGGTTGCCAGTTGCCCTAGTAGCCAGTCTGCTGCTTAATTGGCCCCTGCAGGTTTTTCGGGGCGCCAATCCTTCACGCGCTTACTCGCCCATGCCGCCACACCCCAGCCGTTACAAGTGGCATTGGTGTGCAAGGCGTGCACTAGGAGCCTTCGCGGGCTGCGGGGGGCGGGGGGCTTGCCAGATTCAGCGAATAAAAACACAGAAGGCTCAGTTACATTTAAGATAAACGGCAAATACTTCTTTAGTATAACTGTGTCCAGTACAACATTGGGGACGTATTTATCCCACCCAGAATTTGTTTAGATGACATAAAAAGCTAACTGGGCATCCTGTACTTTGCCTGCCAGGCCAGGAAAGGGGTACCTGTGATTTTTAACCCTTAATGCCTTCTTAGGCGAGGTGCCCCAGGAGGCCCTCAGGACAGACGCCCCTAGTTTCCTTGTGACGAATGCAGAAGCCGGGGACCGAGGATGAAGCGCCCGTCCAGCGTCACCCGGGGGGCTTACACCCAGCCCTGGCTCTGTCCAACTTCCCTACCCGGGGAAGAGTCTCCAGCTGTTCTTGCGGAGGGGACAGTTGCAGTGACAGCCGGGGTGTGTGATGGCTGGGGGTGGGTGGTCGGGGGGGCTGCCCCCCCCCCACTGTGCACCTGGGTCTCCCGGGGTCTGATGAACTGGCTGCCGGGTCAGCCACCTGCCCATCCCTGGAAGCGCGCCGCTCTGATGCCGAAGGGTGCTGAGGGCAGTCATTGGGGGGAAACAGAGGGTGCCATTGACCTTGTTTCTTCAGCACACACCATGGGAGGTACAGTTAGAACCTGTGGACCGTTCCTGATTCAGTCCCACCAGGGAGAGAAGTGCTGGCCAGAGGTAGGAATCCAGCCCACGGCTGCCAGAGAAAGGGCCCCAAAGACCGCAGTGGTGGAAATGCGGGGTCCCCCTGCCCTCTTCAGTAGTGTCTGCGGGGCGGAGCAGGGGAGGCGGCGCCCGGAGCCCCACGCCGGGTATGAAATCCGTACGTTCCAAAGAATGACAGCTCCAAGGTATCCTTGAAAAATCCAGTCTGCGTCAGTCCTGCCGGCTCCTGGAGCAAGCAAAGGGGGGAAAGGGCCTCGCCTGCTTCCTAAAAACATCCGCTCCTCCTTCCGCCTCCGTGAGACTGCCACTGGCCCCGGGGGCCCTGGCTCTCCCTCCGGCCAGAAGAGAGGCAGGTGCCTCTGAAGGGGACCCGCAAGACGAGGGCCGGTCCCAGAGCTGGGCCAGCATCGCCCCGGGCTTGGGGAGGCGTCCAGGGTCCTCGTGGGGAGGGCGGGATGCGGCTGTGGCCGGGAGATCGCCCCCCATCCGCGGGCAAAGCAGCCTGCGCCCTGTGCTCTGTGGGGCAACCTCAGCCCGTTGGGACAAACTCAGTTCCCATGGTGACCAAGCTTCAGACACACACACACACACACACACACACACACACACACGTCAGGGAGCGGTACGTACTGCAGTTATGAAGCGGTACGTACTTTCTAGGCTACGCTGTTCTATTCCGTGTGGGCTCCGTCTCTGCCTCCTCCTTCTCCTGAGCGTTTCCTCCTCCTCTTGCTGATTGGGACCCACACAAGGATTTCACACACTCTGCGGGAGCACCTCCGGGCTAGGCGCTTGATGCCACGGACGACAATCACCTTGACCCTCACATCCCACCCGCAGCTGAGCCCCCGGGGAGCCCCAACAGGAGTGCCCTCCTGCTCATTGCCCTGTGCTCTCATCCCTGCCCCCGGGCGGTCCTGTGCTCAGCCTTGGGCCGTGCTCCGGCTCCCATGCAAATAGCTGGAAGTCCAGTTGAAGGCAGCGAGAACCCAACAAGCCACAGACCCCGGGTCGTCTGGGTGCTGAGCACAGAGAGGTCACTCCAGTTGGGGATCTAGGGGGTGAGGAGTTTTGGGAAGTGGAGAGATTGGGGTAGGGGAGAGACATCCAGGGAGAGGAGTGATGTGGAAAGAGTAGGAAAGGTCTGATGGGTTTGGGAACGATGAGCAGCCTTGTAGGGCCAGATCCCAGGGTGGAACGGGAGTGATTTAAGAGTCGTAAGTAACTCAGATGAATGGATGCCTACTCTGCGCATTACGGTCGTTAGCTCATGCCGGCCTCGCACGACCCCATGACTGTGCACCTTCAATGCGGAAGTGCGGTCAATGGCTTGCTCTAGGTGGGGGTGCCAGGACTCGGGCCAGGACGTCTGGCTCCTAAATCTGGACCTTTCACCGCTAAGCCGGCCTCCTGGCCGGGAGAGCTGAGGCCACGGAGGAGGCAGGCCAGCTGCGGGAACAGACGGGCAGGGGTTTTGTCGTTGTTCATGGATGTGTTTCGTGCACCCTGACCTTGGCCCAGACGAGGTGCACAACGAAAATGTGTTGGACACATGAGAGGGTCAGGGGGACCCAGTGCCATCAGAGTCCCATCCTTCGGCCGAGGTGGTGATGAACAGAAAGGGGTCACCGTAGGCTGACAAAGTCTCCACATCCCAGTCCCCAGAAGGGGACCTTTTTGGATAAAGCGTCTTTGCAGTTGTGACTTTCTTGGATTATCCACGGGCCATCACAGGTGTCCTTCCGAGAGGGAGGCAGAGGGTACCCCTAGTGGGTGCCCAGGACGTGTTCCTGCTGTGAGGAAGTGCTGTCACGAGAGGGGCCCGCAGTAATGTCATGGGGAAGCACCAGCCCTGAGTCGGAAGCTGGGGGCCCTGTGCCCATTTTCTATATGACCTCAGTCAAGGGAGTCACTTCTAGGCTGCTCCCTCATCCCTAAAATAGTGTGTGTCCGGCAGGGGGCGCGGGGGGCAGGCAGGCGACTGAGAAAATCTTTCCTGTCTGTGTGTCACAGTTGTCGTGAGGATCAAATGGGACAATTCACATGGAAATACAGGATTACACAATTCATGATTATATAATCCATTTTAGATAAAATGTAGGACTTATAACATTATTACAATGTCAAGAATAATTATATTATTATGGAGCGTGAAGAGGTGTCCATCACAAGCATTGGCCCCTCTTCCCGACTTTGGGGACAAGCAGAGGTCCCCTGTTTTCCAGAAGACAGTGGACAGCCCTAGGTCAAGGTGGATTTGGCCCCCGGAAGCAGTGGGAGCTGGCAGAGTCTGCTTCTGGGGGAAGGAGCCGCTGAGACATCCTTCCTGCTCCCTCCCCTTCCGGGCACGTGTGTCTTCTCTCCTTCCCCGTCGCCCAAGTCTGGTCACGGAACACCATCTTCTTGGCTCCTGACTCTTGGGTCAGAGTCTGCTGACGGAATGAGAAGCCTGGCATCCGAGGCATCCCATGGACGTGGGGTCGTCAGGCGTGACGGGAGAATTCTCCAGACGTTTCACGGTGCAAAAAGGTGCTTTTATGAAAGCCCGGGGACAGGACCCACGGGCAGGCAGAGCCGCTCGCGTTACTGTGAGGAGGGACTGACTGGATACCTCTCAGTTGGCGGGGGTTCGGGGCAACGTAAGTCTCCGAGGAATCTGGGTGTGTCGAAAGTGAGGTTCACAGGACCTTGGAGGGCTGGCTATTGTCAAGATAAGCTTCCCCTTTATTATCTAGTAAAACACGAGTCACGAGACCCTTCAGGAATGTCGTGTTCAGTGCATCTCAAATGTGGATCGCGGTGGGCCCATGTGGTCAGATGATTTATTCTTAGTCATATTTTTCCTGCCTTTGTGCTGAGGAGGATGCGACCACGTGTGGGGAGGATGCGCTCCGTGACCCCCTGAGTCCCATTCAGCTCACGATCCCGGGTGGGCGCTGTCTGGGGCAGAAACCCTTCTGCTTCTCTGTGGCCTGAGTGATCTCCTGCCACCCCCATCCCTGTGCCATCCCTCACAGCTGCACCCCAGCACCCCCGGGAGGTGTTTGCAGGTGGGTAATCTGGGTCATTTGACCCACGCCTGTGCTCCTGCTGCCGTGGACATCTGCTGCGCCATCAGAGGAGGCATGAGTCTTTGTCCAAAGTCCAAGTGTGGAGGAGATGGGGCACAGTTAGCTCATCACCCCTCCTGCCCTCCCACCAAGCTCAGAGCCCAAGGCCCCCTCCCGGGGAGTTGTGCCAACATCACGTATCCAAGGATGAAAGCCTCCATGGCGGGCGGAGGGTGGGGTACCCCTTCCCTGGGGGAGCACTGGAGGGCTGTCACCCACCAGCTCCGGGGGCCAATCCCTAGGGCAGACCCCGCTCCCACAGCCCCGCCCTCCACCACTGGAGGCAGAGAGACCGAGGGGACTCAGTCATCAGGCCACCACACAGCACGGGCTGTGCCCACCCCCTACCTGCTCATCGGCAGAGCTCGGGAGCATCTGCTCTGTCGGCCCAGTTCTGGTTTTGGGGGACACAAGGCTGAATCAGACCCACCCCTACCCTGGAGGCATGGCCCAGCCGGGAAGACAGACTTACAGATATTTATGGTCGGGGCCAGAGATGGAGCACGGGGCCTGTGGATTAGCACGCTCTCGATGGAAAAGAGATGCCTGAGCTGATCTTGACCTACATGTAGGACCCGGCCAGGGGGAGGAGGTTCCTGCCTACTCAGTCGTGCGAACGATCTGTCTTCCTCTATGTCTCAGACCCGTGAGGACGATGGAACGCGTGGCTCCCGACTCTTCTGGACCCGCCCACAGCTGCCTCAACATGGAGGACGGGGTGGTTGCACAGGGGGCAGCTGAGAGGCTGAGATGTTCAGCGACGTTACTCAGAATCGTGACTTTTGGTCATATTCAGGGCATGGGTTGGACGGTCTATGTCAACTTGTCCCTAGGCAGGAAGAGATATTCCAATGCCTCCCCCCCTGCCATGGCCCCAGCTCTCGGACGACACTGAGTCGGAGAGAAATCACTTCAGATTCCTGTAGAGAGAATGGCGCTGGCCTAGAGGGTACTTACCCAAACGCGTAGGGTCGGGTCCTAAGCATGTCTTTGTGTCCCTTGGGTTGAGCTAAGAATGCGCCCTGTAGCTGTGAGCAGGCCAGCAGCCAGCTGCAGGCAGAACCATCGGGAAGGTGAGCTGAGCTGTGCCCTTACTGAAAAAGTCTGTTCTTAAAGACTGTGCTTTGCCTGAAAGTCATGAACAAACACTTAGAACTTCCCAAGCTGAAAAATCTTGATTGCAAAATAAGAAGTGAATGTTGTAGCATGGGAACACACTAGACACCATGAGAGGATATGCCTGTGTGTGTAGGGGCCCTAAAGGGAATTGAGCTTGGGACAGAATGGATCTAATAATGAAGGCTCACCGGTGGTGAGCGAAACTATTAGTCATGGTTTGTTGGGAATAAATGTTTACAGTTTTCAGAGTTTGGATTCAGTCACTCTGCAAAAACTCCTTTTGTCATCTTACAAAGCTCAAGACTTTAACTCCTTCCACATATTATTTTCTGCATATGGCGAGTCGGGATTCTGGTGCAGAGAGGGATAAACCAACCAGGCAACACCGACTCCCCCTAGAATGTTGCTTCGGAGACAGAGGGTCTGTCCAGCTGCAGGAGGTCAGTGCACTAGACCTTGGGCTCCCTGTTTTGCTCTGATTTCTGGTGTACAGGAGGAGAGAGCAGATAGGTTTTTAAGTCTGTCTCCTGATCTCATACTCATTACTCAGCTTCCAATAATCTTAATCCCTATAATTGGATTTCCAGAGGCCCTAGGGACCTACCAGAAGCCAAAGTAAATCCTCCATGTAGGAATATGTCATTTTAGCCCTCAAATCATTTCTACAGTTCTTCATAGAATGATTGAATCCGACACTCATCAGAAATATCAAAGCACACAAGGAAATAAGACATCATCAGAACCCAAGAGAAACAATAAATAATAGAAACAGACTCACAAGGGCTCCAGCTAATGGAATGAACAGATATAGACTCTTTAAATGGCTGTATTTTAAATATGTTCGAAGACAAAAAAGAATGAATTAAATTATGGCAGATCCCCAGAAACCATAAAAAGAAAAGAACCAAATTGAAATTCTACGTCTGAAAAATACAATACCCCAAATTAAAAATGGAACGGTTTCACAGCAGAATGGACATTGGTAAAAGAGATTCAGGGAGTCAAAAATAGGTCATAAGAAAATATCCAGAATAAAGAATTAAGAGTCACAAGGATGGAATCCACAGATACAAAAGAAAGGGGAGGAGGCACAGAAGAGGTGCTGAGGAAATCTGACGTACATACACAATCAGGGTCCCAGGAAGGGAAGAGAGAATTTGAACTGAATGCCATCTAAATGTTTTGAACTGAATACTTTGAAGGGAATGATACTGAAGCCAAATTATTTCAAGTTGTGGGGTACAGTTTACATTATGCCTAGAGGGAGATTTATAGCCCCCTATGCATATCTTGGACATGAAGAAAGGCTGAAAATCAAAGAGCTAAGCTATGATCTCCAGAAATTAGAAAAAAAAAATTATTCTGCCCTCCCCTAATAGAAGGAAGGAAAAAATAAATATGAAAGCAGAAAGTAATAAAGTAGAAAGTAAATGCATATTAGTGATGATCAGCAAAACCAAGAGTGAGTCTTGGAGAAGACTGGGAAATGGTGGTTGGTGATGCTGAAACAGGAAAAAAGAGAAAAGGCACAAATTCTGAGTGTCAAGAAGGAAGAGGGTGTCATAGAGGGTATCGTAAGCAAAATGCAATATTTTAATATTAATGTTAATATTTAGAAATAAGAGAAAAATCCCTTGGAAATGTACAACTTATCAAAATTGACAGAAGAAGAAATAGAAA
>CM052897.1:3166005-3198472 GCA_028534135.1 Potos flavus
GGCCTCATGACCTCATTTAACCTTAATGATCTCCAGTTACAGCCACACTGAGGTCAGGGCTCCTACCCGTGAACGTGGGGGGACACAGCCGCGCGGCCCACGGCACGTGGTCAGGCAGTCCTTTGCCCACAGTATCGCAGGGATGATGACATGACTCACTTCAGCAAGCGCTTGTCCCAACACAGAGACACAGATAATAAAGAATTGATAATCCTCCCCAAAATTCAACATTGCAGAAACCGAAATATCCCCAGACGGGACTCTGGCGAGCTCAGGTTAGCGGCAGGGTTTTGTAAGTTGTAAGACAGCAGGTGGAAACTAGGCCTGGGCTACAGGTAGAGAGGAGTATACCTCAACAGGCCTTTGCACAAAAGGTTTTGCACAAAGAATCAAAGGTTTGGGTGGCTGGAAGCAAGACGCCCCCAAGGGCGGGGCCAGCAGGCGTCCACTCGGTTGCACTTGAGAACCACCCAAAGATCCCAGGACCCAGAGGTTCTGCTTAACTGGCGTAGGAGCTGTCCCAGCAGCCCCCACACTGCCTCCCCACTCTCTCCTGGAGCTGGCTCTCACCACCTCCCGCCCCAGCCAGGACCGGTCCTCTCTTCCCTAGACCGTTTGACCATCCATCTGGGCCCCCTGCTAGCACCCCACCCTCCCTGCCTAAGCCTGAGCTGTGCTCCCCTGCACAGCCCCCAAAACCTGCAGAATCAAACCCAAGGGCTTCCATGGGGGCCGCTGGGCCTGACGAATTTTAGGCTTGGTGACCTCTCTGATCTAATCCCCCACCGCTCTCCTATCCTACTCACTCACCTCCTGTGCCGCTGGCCTCCCTGTGGTTCCTGCCCCAGGGCCTTTGCACAGACTATCCCTCCAACTGTCCTTCCCTGCCCCCGTTCTTTACCTGGGTGCCTTCCTCCCATCAGCTAGGCCTCTGCTCCCATGTCAGCTCTTCAAAGAGCCTCTGACCTTCGAAGCAGAAATGGCCCCTGCCGTCATCTCCACCCCCTTCCCTGTCCCCGCTGTGTTCTCCTGCAGAGGGCTGGCTGCAGACTGACCTGCATTCCCTCCAAATTCGTATGTCAAAGCCCTACCACCCGGTGTGACTATCTGGACATGGGGCTTTTAGGACTTAAGTAAGTTTAACTGTGGTCATGAGGGTGGGCTCCTAATCACGTAGGGTTGGTGGCCTTCTAAGAAGAAGAGGAGTCTCCTCTCTCTCTCTCTCTCTGTCATGCTTCCCTTGTGTGTAGCTGTATGTCCAGCCCTGGGACAGTGCCCGGCACGGCTCATGGGAGGCACTGGGGAAAAAAAAAAAAAAATATATATATATATATATATATATATATATATAATTATATATATATATATGTCAAAAATCACTTGATCGATCCGTCAGTCAAGTATATGGATATCCCACCTGTCCGTCAACGCTAGGAGGAACGGGGGAGCCATGACCAGCAGCTTCATAGAAGGGAGCTTTGGGCCAGGCCAGAACCCTGCAAACTGCCCTCCCCCCACCCCCCTGCAAGGATCTGGAGTGGAGAGAGGGGCTGAGCATCCCAGGGTGGAAAGGGGTGATGGGGATGCACAGAGCCCATCCCGGGGACAGGCTAGGAGGCCCGCATTGGGGTGGGGGGCTGGGCCCGCGCCCAGGCGCTGGCAGGGACCGACCAGGGAGGGTCTGGACGGGGTAGCCCGGGGGACCACTGGGGGCTCCCAGCAGGGCCGAGGGCCTGGTGGCCGGGCGGGGCCTCTGCCTGCTGTTCTCTACGGGTGAAGGTCACGGACGTCAGTGAGACAAACCCCCAGCGAACCTCATCTGCCCATCTGGGACCTCACAACAAAAACCCTCACCCAGTGGCTTCTCATTCCAACTTCTTGCTAAATTGGTTGATTAGGAGACATTGTTCATTTTGTGACTCCAGTGGTGAAGCCTCTAGCCTCGAACCGATGCCCTCGGCAACCCCAGATCTGAACGCCCAGGCATATTACCGAGCTCCCACTGGTTTCCCTCGAAACGCTTTCTAGGAGGAAGGTGTGGGGGGCACCTTGGGTTCCCGGAACACAGGCATGAGCTAAACCGAGCCCCCTGCCCTGCCCGCGGGGTCTGAGATAAAGGTCGGCGGGGCTGGCTCCTTCTGGAATGTCCAAGGGAGAATCCGTCCGCCCCAGGCCTCTATCCCAATGTTGCTGGCGATCCCTAGCATCCCCTCCAGTCTCTACACGACCCTCCCGCCACGCGTGTCTACATTCCCCTCTCTGCTAAGGACTCCAGACCCCAATCCCACATGCCCTCATTTCACTCGGTCACACCTGCAAAGACCCTACTTTCAAATAAGGTCACAAGCACAGGACCCAGGGGGTAGGTCAGGAGTGTGTCTGTTTGGGGGACACAGCTCCCCCCGCCGAGTGCCAGGGACATGGGTTTAAAGATATCATTCTCCCAACAGCCCCGTGAGGGAGACTGAGGCCCCTCAGGTCGGGGACTCTGAAGTCCATGCTCAGACCACTCGAGGTAAACCTGGAGTCACGCGTGGAAAGCACCTGCCTCACACGCCCCTTCCTTCCATATCCCGTTTCCTATGACCCGCCATCAGGAAGCCTCAGCTGGCCGGAACTGAATTAATTCGGACATTTTGGCTCTTCTCCCTTTGATACGAATATTTTGCTCACTCGAACTAGATTCTGATTTTGGAAGCCGGGGTGATTACATTTTAGAATGTTCTATCTGAAAATTCCGTCTTTGTTTTCAGTCAGAGATACCCTGATGAAGGCTCGTGGTCTCACCTCATCACAAATCTCCCTTACAAGAGAGGTGGGTTCAGGAGCCTCTGGCGGCCCTTCCCGGCGGTGCCCGTTGACTTCTGGAAAGTTCCAGCAGAGGCGTCAGGACTCGCTGGACATTCAGAGCCACGGAGGGTTCCTCTTGGGGGCTGGTTTTCACGCGCAGGGCCCTCTCCCCGTGATGTGCAGGGGAGATAAGGATCCCTGCTTTGTTGCATCCTGAGCCGGTCAAGGTCAATCAAGCAGCCCCGAGGGTTCCGTGGACGTGGGGGAGGCCGGCGGGGAAGCTGGACGAAGGACGCTGACGGGAGGAGCTCTTTGGCACATTCCGCATTCTTCCCGTCTCTGGTTCTGGCCCCATCCTCCTAGCTCTGCGAGCCAGGGCCGGCAGTGGCCACAACCTTCACATCCACAAGCAACAAAGCTTCCGCAAGACTTTGCAACTTGAGTCTTTTGTAGTGTGTGGTTTCCAGTGGGAAATTTAACGACAAACCACAAGTTTGCACCGCTTTCCAGTTTTTAACATATTTATTTAGCACCGAGTTGGATCCCTACTGGGACACAGAGGCACACAAATAAATACACACACACACTCACAGTCACACCTGCGAGTGTACAAAGTGAAGCCTGCACTGGCCTTACCTAAGAGAAGTGGGGGCCGAGCCAGGGGTGAGCTGGATGAAATGCCCCCGACTTGGTCCCATTCATGATGGCTCCACTCACAGAAATCACAGTCACCACGACGTCGGTGATCGCCTGCCCAGATGTGGGCACTGGGCTGGGACTGGAGGTGTGGGGGGGGGGGTGCACAATGTCAGGGACAGGCCCCGTATGCTCCACAGTTTACCTGTCACCTTAGCTGAGATGGAATGATCCTGGGGTCCAAGGTCATCATCTTTGTTTCTTTTTTCCTTTCTCTTCTTTTCTTTTCTTTTCTTTTTCCTTTCCTTTTCCTTTTCTTTCTTTTCTTTTCTTTTCTTCTCTTCTCTTCTCTTCTCTTCTCTTCTCTTTTCTTTTCTTTCTCTCCCTCCCTCCCTCCCTCCCTCCCTTCCTCCCTTCCTTCCTTCCTTCCCTTCTTTCTTTTTTTTATATTTTTAGGAGCTGTGATATATCAGCAGCTATCCTGGGGGGCGGTGTATGCTCGGGTTAGCAACAGTTTCGAAATTCTTCTCCGACCGCTGTCAAGCAGACCTCCAGAACTTCCCAGTTCACACACTTGCGCACGTCCTTACCTTTCTCATTCCTCCCTGATTTACAAACCTCGACTCATCTTCTAATTCCCCAATAAGTGAGTAATTATTGCAATTAACGTTAGTTCATGGCACCACTCATGGTTTTAATAATGGTCTTCATTTCGTTATTATAAATGTTATTAATAACTCGTAACTCCTTAACTACCGTTCTCACCGGTGACTGCCACGTGGCCATTGAAAGATTTTCACCTATGTCCTCCCCACGGGTGCTAAGCTGGAGCTAGAAGCCCATATTTCAGCTCCCCACCCCGCCCCCGGGGGCCTGCCAGCCAGTGTTTGGACACGACCCTTGCAAGCCCAGCATAGTTGCAAGGGAGCGGGGAGCTCCCCGGCTTGGCCCCAGGGCACTTTCGGTCGGAAACAATGACTTTCCAGCCATGTTTTCTTAGCTAAGTCACTCGACCTATGCTGGCCTCGGTTTCCACACCTATACAATGGGGTTAATAATACCTCCCTCAGAGCCTCTTGGTGAAGGATGGAAATGATTACAAAAATAAGAACACACGAAAGCCCTCTGCATAATGCCTGGCATTTAAATACGCACGCTTTCAATAAACTTTCCTATTATTACAACGTACAGAGTCTACTGTGCTACCTGACACACGGTGGGTGCCTCATAAATGCTCTCTGATTTGGAATCTGCAAGCTCGGATGCGAAGCAGGGAGGTGGGGGGGACAGGAAGCTGGATGCCGTTCTCTTCTATTGTTTTGGCATTCGGCTAACTAAAACGGGGAGAGAATAAAAGAGGTTTTATGTTTTTTGTTTTTTCTTTTTTTTTGAAAGTCCTTGGAAGTTTTCGCTGAACTCTGGGGGAAAAATATGCTGACTGTGTGCATGAATAATTGAACTTGACTTTCCGTGGCAGCAAACACGGCCACTGAAGCACGAACGGGCGGGATCTGAGGACAATGGGGCGCCCAGGTTGCGGCCGGCGGGCGGGCGGGCGGTGTAGACGACAGCACGTCTGGAGTCCCAACCCCACGCGTGAGCAGCGCTGTGCTTTCTCCGCAGGCTCTTTGGCGGAATCTGCTCCTGCCTCTCTTGGCTTCTGGGGTTCCTGGCCGTCCTCGCCGTCCCCCGCCTCTGCCACCGCGTGCGTGGCCTTCTCCTCGCTGGGTGTGTCTCTGTCCCATTTGCTCCACCGCGGAACCCCTCCCCACCCACGGGGCAGGATCCAGGCAGAGCTGGAACAGGGAGGGTCCCAGGAGGCCGCGGGGGGGGGGGGGCCGCCGACCTTTGCGTTCAGGGACTCTGCGGCCGTAGCACTGGAACTTCATTGGGTTGCGATTTTTTTTTAAGAAAACAAAGCGGTGTAGAGGATTTACTGCCACGTCATCGGGCGGGTCTGCCGTGTTCCGTGACTCGAGAGAGAGCGGCGCCCCCCACCCCGGGTGCTCTGCCGCCCGGCCCGCCGTCGGGGGGATGCCCGCTCGGGGTGCGGCCAGACAGGAGTGCTGGGCTTTGCTGAGGTGGGCGGGGCTGCCGGGCCAGCCTGGCCCTTTCTCTCCGGGGCCCCCTCTGAGCTGCGGCCGCAGAGCTGTAGGACACTTTTTAAGAATTCTTTAAAAAAAAAAAAAAAATAATAATAATAATAATAGCAATAGTAAGGACACCAGGCATTGGACTCGGGGCCCCCCCCCAGAATGACCTCCTTTTAGCTTGGGCACATCTTCAAAGACCCTACTTCCAAATCAGGCCACATTCTGGGGTTCTGGGAAGGATGTGAATTTTGTGAGGACTCATCCGGCCCCATACAGGGGCGAAAATGACCACAAACCTTACTTCCCCCTGCCTGCCTACCCCAGTACTTGGCCCTTTATGGATCACTACATGTCCCCCAGACAAGCCTGGGGGAGGGCAGGCAGGGCCTTAATACCCCAACCTCATCATCTCCCCACCTCCCCTCCCCCACCCTACCCCCAATCCCACTCCTCCTCTCTCTCAGCTTCTGGTGGCTCCCACGATCCTTGGCGTTCCTCATCTTACGGACGCCGATCTCTGTCTCTGTCATCACACAGCGTTGTCCCATGTGTGTCTGGGTCCATCCTCTCCTCTTCTGATAAGGACACCAGTCATATGGGAGTTTGGGTCCCCCCTGATCCGGTATGATCTGAACTTGACTGATTACCTGGAGTGCATGTGATATGGGACGTCGGAGGAGAGGGTGACTCCAGGGTCAGCGGGGGGTGTGCTGCCCCTGGGGCCGGTGAGCTTAGAGCAGGGCTTGGCCAGTGCAGGTGCCCAGCGACATCCCAGGAGATGCTTGGGGACAGCAGGCTCCGGGCTTGAGCCTGTCCATGTCCGGCAGACGTCTCCCAGATACAACGGGTGGGCTCTGAGCTGGTGCGCGAGCCAGGGGACACGCCCCGACCACCCATTTGCACGGTGACGCTGAGGTTCCCCTGGGGCTCGACCCCCTGGAGCCTGAGTCCCCTGCGCCAGTGCCCCAGGCTTCGGTCCTGCCCTCCGGCCACTGCTCCAGACGATGGGACACTGCGCCGGGTGAGACAGAGTGGAGACTGGGAGGACAGAAGGTCCGGAGCCATGAGACCTGGGCGGGGGGTGAACTTTGCCCCCATCCTTACAGCGGGCTGACCATACGATGAGTCATCCAGGCTGGGACGCATTGGAGAGTTAAAAAGGACACCGTCAAATATCACCCAGGACAGTAATCACGAACGGGACTGTCGTAGGCAGTGCGTGGAGACCGCATCCATAGCTATGCAGCTGGGGAAGGTTCTGGAACCACTTTGGGCATCAGTGTCCTTGTCTGGACAATGGGGATAATGGTACTCACCTCCACAGGATCCCAGGACATAAAGGGTGCCTTCTCCAGAGGGCAGAGGGAAGGCTCGCAGTTAAACTGGGCCCTCACAGCACCACTAATGAAAGGTCCAATCTGTAGCCTCCCTGAGAACTCACTCATAATGGGGGTGCCGTGCGCCAGACATTCGAGTCCCCTCCTGCTCCTCCCCACGCTTCATCTCTGTGGGGGGCCGGGGGGGCCCCAGGAATCGGCACCTGCCTCCTTGTCTTCTCCTTCAGGCCAGGTAGAGGCACCTCTGTCCGAGGTCTTGGCCTCCACCTCCCAGCTGCCCCCCACCTTGTCCTGTATCCTTCGCATCACCATGCAGTAATCTCAGAGCACAGACTTGACCAGAACCGTGCAGAAACCTTGGGCAGGTCCCCCCGCCGGTGTGCCACGTTGAAACCCATGTGATCTGGTCCCACGATCTTTTCTGTCCTACTTCTCTCCACCACTAGAGCAGAGCCTTGAAAAGGGTAAGAATCTGGGAGGCCTCTGAGGTCTCTGCCTCAGGACCTTGGCTTATGCTGCCTCCTCAGCTACAGTACCCTTCTCTGTCGTTAAAGACCAAGCTGTCCTCAGCCAGCTTGCCCAAGATCACGCAGCTCCTAAGTGGAAGAGCCCGGGTCTCGCCTGCCTTGGTCTGTGCATCCCTCCCAGTGAAGCCAGGGCCCTCCACATTGATCCTTCAGCCTTTAAAATTGGGGGTACCCGACCTACATCCTGGAACTCCGCTGAGGGTCAATGAGATCACGGATATGGAGAATGCTTCGTGAATGGTAAAACCCAGAACAAATGCTATTCTTACCCTTTCAAGTCTCTGCTCAAATGACTTCTGGACAAGCCCCTTTCAGACCACCCTTCCCAGAATTAGCCCTTCCCTCCCCCGCTACCCCATTCCCCTCACTCTGCGCTATCTTTAATGCAGGGCCCCTGGGACGATCATTCCTTAAGTCTGTGTTTTCTCTCTTGGAGCCTCACCATGCCATGGTCCCCTGAGGGGCCTGGGACCCGTCTAACTGGATGTCTGTCCCACAGCGCCTGGGGCAGGGCCCTGTACAAGGTGGATGCGTATTAAATGCTTATTGAGGGGCCATGGAGGTCCTCTTTCAAGATTCACCTTGGCTTTTTATGAGACCCTTTCATGCAGGGGAAAAACCAAAGACACGTTCTTTAGTCTAATAATTACCACCGACACTTTCGGTTGTTTCCAATGTACCAGGGGCTTTCTTAGATGTGATCTCATGAACCCTCACCAGAACCCTGTAGCTCTTCCCCATCTTAGCTGAAAACAGAGGCAACACAAACTCTACAGTCTTTTTTTGGGATGCAGTCCTAGGACAGCAAGATGAGGGGAAAGGGAGGGAAGGAAGGAAAGCAAAGTCAAGGTGATGGATTCTTGCAACGCCCACCGCTTCACACAAAGCGGGTCCCACCCAGAGCATCCAACCCGCCAAGGACGGGGGCAATACTGATTTGCTGGCTCCTTCCTGAATCCTCTTTCTGCTTGCTCCACGTCCATTTGATGAAGTACTAGCCAAGTTCCCTGGACTGCTGAGTTTGTGTTACTCCATCCTTTGTCCATCAGCGTGGCGGCCAGATCCCCGTCCAAGGTGCAAAGCTTCACTCAGAAACCAGCAGGGGAGGCGGGGAGCAGCCAGGCCCCCCGGGGTCCACAGGGTTGGAGCTCCCCCGCCGTGGCCGCCGCGGGGTGGAGACCATGCCTTGGCCGGCCTTCACCTCTGACTGGTTAAGCCAGCGATGGACGGGAACTGGGGCTCCCCACTGAGCTAGTAGCCAAGGTCTGGGGCTACGAGGAGTTGAGTGGATCTGCGGGTAACTGTGGTTGGCCGGATAATTCCCATTCCCATTTGACATCCGAAGAAAGGGAGGCTAGGAGATGTGGCGCAACTTGCCCAAGGTCACGAGGCTGTTAAGGGGCAGGCCCAAGTCTCAAAGTCAGGTATTGGAGTGCCAATCCAGGGCCCCTGTCCCTCTGATCACAATGCAGGTGAAGAGAAATGTGGATGATGGGAGGGGTCGTAGACACTGCTCATGTCTCTGGCAATTATTAATAGCCCACCTTTCCAGAAATGGATTGTATTTCTCCTAGTGTCCATCTATCCATCCACCCCCCCATCCCCCCCTCTCAGCTACTCCTCCGTTAAGCACCTGCTTGGCTCCCGGCACATGGGGCCCTCCGTCAACACACAGATGCCGGGCTCCGCTTGCAGACCACACTGGGAGTTGGCTGGGGCGTCCGTGGGGAAGAAAGCAATGACCTGTATCGCGGGACAGGACGCGCCCCCCGCTAAGGCGCTCCGCATGGCGGGTCTCCCGGGGGAGGAGTGAAGAACTCATGTGTAGAAACCAGAGGAAGTTTCCCAGGAAATGGGGCATTTGAGGTGAACGTGGGCAGATGAAGAGGATTTTTAAAAGGTAGGTTATGAGGGAAATGGCACTCCGCACGGAGGGCACAGCAGGGCAAAGGGAGGGGGCCGGGCATGCAGAACAGAGTCTGAGAACGGTGTGACCGCAGTGACAACACCAGACTCTGCAAGTTTGCTCGAGAGAACTTCAGCCTCAACTTCCTCCTCATCAGAGAGCACCCCAGCCGTGGGCCTCCGCTGCTTGCTCAGGAATTAGGTAGCTGGGAAAACGACAGAGGGCTAAGCAGACGATCATTACTGTGCCCTGAATTAATTAACAGAAACTTGCAGACGGCACTTCGAATTTCCAGGGCAGAAAGCACTCTCCTCCAGCCGCACCTGCCAGAGCACGCACGCAGATCACGGACGACCTGAGAGTCCTCTCTGTTGATTTAATTACATACATGGCCAATGAGATTATTATGCATTTTTACCAAAAAGCCAGTGACATTTACAGGAATTACAGTAGGAATGCTCTCACTCCGGCCGGTTCTCCCGGGCTCTCGGAACACTGCTCCCCGGGGCAGTCCACTTTACCAGGCTGGCACCCAGGCCAGCGAAAGCCCTGAAGAGGGAGGACTTCTTCCAGGTACCCAGCGTCAGCACTTTTGTTTTGCATTCGGTGAATCGCGCTTGGCCCTGGATGGCGCTATACCAAATGCACCGTGACCACTTAGAACATGTGTTAGTTTTGCGTTGGATAACAAAGCTCACAAATTAACCAGCGATCCATTACTGAGTTTTTCCTAAAGGTGAGTGCTGGGCTCAGAGATGAGAGGCCCCTGGTATCTGGGGGCCCAAGGCGCCAACACAGAAGTCACTTTTGGCAAAAGCGGGAACGCAGGCCAGAGCCACAGAGGTCCTGCCTGGAAAAACATTCCAACAACTTCTGACTATAGAAGGGACATGGGGCTGATGGGCATATGTCGAATGGCGCTTTTGGGGATTGTGTGAGCCTGGGTATTTCTTGGGCTGTGCAGGAATATGAAGTTATAATGATTTATCAGTTTAAACGTTTCCTTTGAAAGAGGACTGTTCGTCCCCCCCACGCCCCCCCAGCGTCTTCCAAACATACCAGGATGCTACGGAGAGGGCACAAAGCACTCGGACGTTAATTGATGAGGATAGTAATTCCACTATGGTAATATCGACTCGGGGACATTAACCTCCTGGCTGTGGGCTGGGAGTTTTGGAATACGACCTCAGCAGCTGTACTTGTAACTGTTTTATGTCCCATTGACCGGGCGCGTTTACGATTTTTAACAACAGCCTTAAAAAGTCCAGTGGCATCTGTTGAGAGTTTAATTGTGAGTGTAAAAAAAAAAAATCATTAAAGGCACAGTCAAGAGATCAATTTTCATACTGTTTGAACAACACGGTGGCCATCCGGCGGTGGGGGAATCTGGCGACAGGACTAACGCAATCTCCCAAGGAGCCGCGCCGCGTGCAGGGCGGCAGGAGGGAAGGCAGACGATTTAAATAAAGTAGGAGAGGGAGGATTCCCGAGGCAGGGAAGAGTAGGGGAGGAGAGGGGGCACCGAGCGCCAGAGCAGGAATGAAATGAAAAAATGGACATTTTATCCTCCCACCGGAAAGTACCTACAACCCCGGCCCCGGGCTGCGCGGCCCGTTTTCCCGGCGTCCGGCTGGGCGCGGGGGCGGAGGGGTGGAGGGGCGGAGGGGCGTCCGGCCCCAACGGTCCCGGGGCCCAAAGCCCCAAGCCGCCGGCCGGCGACTTTGCGCCCCTCCGCCCCGCCACTTTTGTTCTCGGGTCGGGCTGCCGGGCCGCGGCGGGGCCGCAGTGCGCACGCGCGGGCGGGGCGGGGGCGGGGCGGGCGGCGGGCTCCGGCCCCGCCCCCCGCCGCCCCGGCCCGCTCCATCCGGGCACTGCCGAATTAGCATCGTGCCGAGGCACAACTTTGCCGCGGCCCTGCGAGATCCAGGCGCGCGCCGGAGGAAATATAGTCCCTGCCGGCCGGCGGCTCGCGCGGGCGGCGGCGGCGGCGCGGCGGGCGCGCGCGGGGCTGCGCGGGGCTGCGCGGGGCTCCCGGCGCCTGGGGGGGCCATGCGCCGGCCAGCGTGGGGGTCCTGGGGACCCGGCGCAACTTGCCGGGCAGCCTGAGGAGTTGGAGCGGCGGCGGGCTCGGCGGCGCGGTGCCCGGCCGCCTTTCTCCCCCTCGCCAGACCGCCCCCCCCCCCGGCTCCCTCCCGTTCGGCCTTGGGGGAGGGGGCTCGTGTGCCCCCCCCCCCGGAGGCCCGGCCCGCCCCCGCCCTCTCCCGCCCCCGCGGAGTCGCGCAACTTCCCGGGAGCCGGGGCCAAAGTGAGCGCAAAGTGCTGCCCAAGTTGCCGCGATGGAGCTGCAGAGCCGGCCGGAGGCGCTTGCCGTGGAACTTGCGCGCCACCAGGTAGGCGGCCGGGAGCCCCGGCCAGGAGTGCGGGGCTTCAGGGACCCGAGCCCGGCGTCCTCTTCCTCGTCGTCGCTGGGTCTGCACGGCTGAAGGTGACGGGAGAGGGCTCCTCCTCGAGCCTGCCCCGGGGCCGGGGGGAGTTTTCACGTGCCCGCCCCCCTCCGCCCCCCGGGCTCCTCCTCCTCCTCCCTCCTCTCGTGCAATCTTGCACAGTTTGGGGGGGGGGGTCCGGAGCCCGTGGGATCTGAGCCCTGCGTCTTCTCTTTCTCCACGCAGGGTCTGCAGGACCGAGGGTGCCAGGAGGGGGCCCCTCCGTGAGCCTGCCCCGGGGTGTTTGTGTGAGAGCGTGGACTGACCCCCCCCCGGCCCCCACCCCCGTGCAGCCCGGCACAGTTTGCAAAAGTAGTTTTGGCGATTGTTGCTCGGGCTAGCAGCGGCGTGGCGGCCGGAGCCCGAGCGGAATTGCGGCGTGCGCGTGTGTGTGTTGGGGAGATTAGGACGCGACTTGAATATTTATGAGCTTTGCTCGACACGGACTCGCCGTGTTTACTTGGCTCTTTGTTCCTCCCCCCTCCCCCGGCACACAGTCACACTCACACTCACTCGCAAACGCACCCCTGCCTGCAAACTTGCACGGCTCGGGGCGCGCCGCCGGGTGGCCGCGGCCCCCGCCCCGCCCCGCGAGCTGCCCCGATGAGGCGGCAGCCACAGGTAAGCGGCCCCGCGCGGCACTGCCCGGCCGCCGCGCGTGCGGGACGCGGCCCGGGGAACTTGGGGCGCGCTGCGGACAGCCCGGTCCGCGGGCTGCCGGGCGGGGGGCTGCGGCCCGCGGGGCCCCGGGCGCACTCGACACCCCGGGGCGGCTGGCCTGAGCCCGCTCCTCCGTGTTTCCGCAGAACGGCGACCTCAAGAAGCAGCTCCACGAAAGACAGCCGCGGATCGCCGCGCTCAGCGACAAACAAGTAAGCGAGCGGGAGCCTGCGCCCCCAAACTCCGCCCGCGGTGGGGAGGAGGGGTCGCCTGGCACTTTGGCAGCACCCTAAAAAGTGCCGGCCTCGGCGCCGCACGCTCAGACTCCCAAAGGAGTCTGTCTGCAGCCCTCAAAGTTACCCGCCCCCCCTTTTCTGGGAAGAAAGAGCCGGGTTCTTGGAGGCCGAGGGGGGAGAGCAAGGCTCCGGCAGTGGCCGAAAGAGAGAAGCTGCACTCAAAAGGCGGCGAGCAGCCCGGCGTCCATTTTGAGTTGGTGGACATGTTTTTGGAATGTGGCAATTTCTCCTGGCTCGGTGTCCCCCACTTCACGCCGGTGTGAGGGTAGGGGTGGCGGGGGGCGGTATTTCAGGCCTGGATACCAAACTCCTTGGAAGCGATTCCTGGATTCCATTGCAAATCTGATTTAAAGAATCGTTCCTCTGGGCTCCCCCCTCCCCTCCACTTCTCCAGCATCACTTTTTATTCTCGGAACCTGACGCCAGCTCCCGGGGAACAAAAGAAAGGCGCCCCCAGGACCCCCCAGTTCTGCCCGAACTTTGGTCTCTGGCCTTCAGGCGTAGATTGAGACACCCGAGGAGCGCCTCGCGGCGGGGGGCACGGCCGCCGACCCCCCTCCCGGCCCCTCCGGGGAGGAAAAGTTGTCCATTGTGACTTAGTTGCGCTGAGCTCAGCGCTCGGGGTTTCAGCACCACGAACAGATGCCGCCGCCAGAGCGCGGCCGGCCGCGCGCCCCCGTCCCCTCCCTCCCCGCCGCTCGCGCCCCTCCCCCTCCGCTCCTCCCCCTGCGCGCCCCGCTCCCCGCACACGCGCTCCCGCCCCTTCCCCGCGCCGCCGGGAGCCGAGAACTTTGAGCGGCGCAGCCAATGGCGCTCCCGGGGCTCCGAGGCTGGCGGGGGCGGGGGCGCCGGCGCCCCTCCCCGCGGCCCCTCCCCTCCGCGGGCCCGCCCCCGCCCCGCCGCGCCCCCTGGCCATCGATCGCGCTTCCTTCGGAATGCCGGCCGCCGCCGTCCGCGTCAAACTTGGACAGCGCCGCCCCCGCCCCCGCCGCGGCCGCTGATGTGGCCCCCTCCGTCCTCCCCTAACTCCCGACCGCGGATCTGATGCCCCCTCCCCGGAGGGGCTTTCGGTGGAGGGAGAGAGATGGACGAGATCGGCGGGGGTGGCGGCGACCGCGGAGCGGGAGAACTCGGAGGCCGGGTGTAAATTTCGAGTCTTTAAAGTTGAAAAGTGGTGGGAGGGGGCGTGCGGAAGAGGAGGGGGCCGGGGGCTGCGGAAAGAAAGATGGCTGTCCCCGCGGGTCCGCGCCTGGTCGGGGGCGCCCGGCTGGACGGGAGGGTTGGGACGAATGCATTAACCCCTTTCTGTCGGTGCCGCGGCCCCCCCTCCCCGGCCGCGCGCGCCCGCCCGCCCGCCTGCCCGGCCCGCGCCCCCGTCCAGGCGTGGAAGCTTCCATTCACGCCGGAGGGGGGTCCGGCGCGCGGCCCCGGCGAAGTCGGGGAGTTCGCGGGGGGAGGGGACCCAGGCCCGGCATTACCATTTTGATTGCTTTGATGCCATTTTTGGAGGGGGAGGGGTTGGAAGACCCTTCGCTGAGCACAAAGATGTTTAATCACTGCAGAATCAAATCAGATACTTTAATTTTTTTTTTTTTTTGTAAGAAAAAAACCCCGTCACCAAATCCGGTACAGTGTGATAGCTGAGGGTTGCTAAGCCCTTTTTTCACTGGGTAAAATGGCAAGTTGTTGACTCTTAGGCTCTGAGTGGAAGATTTAAGAGAGAGACGGAGGGAGGGAGGGAGAGAGAATCCAGTAATCCCGCGGCTTTTATTGCAGCAATGTCTTTATGTGTGCTTCTACACGGCAATAGTTTTACTATTTGGAGTGGCTTTTCAGAGCTTGGGTTTGATCATTTCTTCTGTATTGTAGCAACTGTTTCAAGGCCGTTTAAAATTTTATGATGATAGTAAATGAGTAGCTATTTATTATCTGTCATGCCGGAATTTAGATGAGGCTGAGAGAAACGTTTGAAAATTCTGTTTGGAGGCTCCGGTGCAGCTTCGGGAAGGAGCTGTCCGACTCCAGGCTACCTTCGCCTTTAAATTCGAACTCGGGGAAGGAAAGATGCTTGCGAAAGGAATGCACCTCCATCTTTTTGTGTGTGTGGAGTGTGTTCAAAAAAGAAAGGAAACAAGGAAAACTTTTGTTCTCTGGCCTTTTAAAAATGTTTTCTCTTTTAAATGACTAAATATAACATCTGGTAAGCAGCCAGCGCTGGGCCTGGCCATCGGAACTTGTGTTTGGAACTGTCGTTTTTCTTTTTCCCTTTGTGGCATTTTATATAACAAGGGCTCATAAAAGAGGGAGGGGAGGGGGCTGAGGCCGTGGTGCGGCATGCTAATAAAGCCGCCTTGTCTCTCCCAAGCTCCGCGGTGAAATCTTTCAGAGGTCACCTATGAAATGAGTTGGGTAGACTTAACATTTACTCGCCTCTCCCTCCTTGGGAGAGTTTGGTGGTGATTGGCAGCTCGCCTGGGGAAAGGTCCATGCACAAGCTCTTGGGTCTGGAAGAGGGGCAGCGGGGGTCTGCTTGGTGACCTCGGAACCTTCCCCGGGACTAGCAGAAATGTGGGAGCAGGTATGAAAAGGCCAGTAATTTTGAGTTTGTTTTTGACTCAACGTATGATGAAAGGTAGTGCTCATTTATAGATTTGCTCGGGAAGAAACTCATTCCGTTTACACTTGCAGAGATGTGTTTTTGTGCTGCTCCCGCCTGGACTGCCTGGAACGTGGGATGTAAAGGTTAAGTTTCAATTAAAAGTGCATATTCCGGATGATGAACTAGATAGTAAAGCGAACCGATGACCCCGTTATCTACATCTGTTAGAAATACGATCGCAGCTGAGTAATATCTTTTGGTGCCCAGCCATCAATTTCCCATTCGTGCCCTTGACACCGAAATTGTTTCAGTGATTTCTAGAAACATGGACGAGTGTTTAAAGATGTTTATCAAGGACTCATAGAAGTAAGTAGGTTGGTTGTCGGTCAGAAGTAGAGATGCAAGCCCTGTAGAACTCTCCGATGTGTTTCCCACCATCGGTGGACGAGGGGATAAATAGGAAACCAGCTTCCGTGGGATCTTGCTGCTTGAAAACGGAGTTCATATTTTTTCCTTTAAAAAAAAAAAAAAAAAGGAGGTGTGGGGAGTTGGTCAGAGGTAAGTTTTGGCCAGGCTGCCTTCCCAGGTGTGGCCGCGCCTGGCTGCTGAGGTTTTGAATTCCAGTGGAGGACGGACCCCTCGTCTTTAACGAGATATGATGTGTGAAGACTCCATTAGTTGCTCCAATGGTTTTACGCCACGAATTTGCAGCACACGCAGAGAGGCAGTAACATTTTTATCTAAATTGTCAAGCAACAAGCACTTCCGTGTAAATAACAGACCCATCATAAATACTGGGGTTTTTTGTTTTTTGTTTTCCTTCCTTCCTTCCCTCTTTGGAGTTCTCAGCACGACATTGAGGTGCCACGCGTAGTGGGCGTCTCCAGACCTGAACTTCATAAGTTCAGCTTCACCAGAGAGTGAGAAGAACCCTCTGTGTTAACAGCAGCCTCGGCGGGTGTGGCCTTGTGAGGGAGACACCCGCCCGGAGGTGAACTGGGGGCCTTTCACGCCGCTTGATCCATCGATTTGATGGACTCTGGATTCCGAGGGGCTGTCCTTAAGTGCAGCAATAAAAATATGTCTTCTTGAAAGGTATCATGTATGTGGCACGCACCCCGGGCGCTGAATCATGTCTTCACCGTGATTCACTAGGCGCGGTGGACACCGGAGGGACTGCGCCTTGGAAGTACCCTCCGGACGAAATTGCAGGCTGGGTTTTGTTCCGAAAGCTCCCGATCGTTTGCAGTCCTTTGGGAAAAGGACATGCCGTTTTCCAAGCTTTCCTTCAAGTCTGTCCCTATCCAGGAGGCTAAATTTTTGACTTCCTGACTTCGAGTAGAAGTTGTCATGCTTCTGATGTAGCATCATTAGTCGTAAAGAGAAAAGTATCCCCAAGCTCCACATTCCATCCCCTGCAGGGAAGAGTGTGGACTAGGACAGCAGCCCCCAGCCCTGGCTTGGCCCGACAGCAGTCTTAACCCCCAGCAGCCCATGTCCCTCCCACACTCACCTGAGCCCTGTTCCCGGAGTCCCTCTTCCGCTCCCCACTCCCCCCTTCACCACCCTGGCCCCTCCCCCCATCATCTCTTAGTTGGAAGATTAAGGTAGACTCCTCATACGTCCTCTGTAAACCACTCCCCAAAAACAACCAACAAAAAACCCCACCACCAACAAAACCTCAAACAGCTTTACTGAAGGATAATCCACCTATCATATCATTCACCTGTTTAAGATGCACAGTTAAGCCTTTTTTGGTATATTCCCAGAGATTTGCAGTTGTCACCACCATCAATTTTAGAACGTTTTCATCTCTCAAAAAGAAACCCCCGGCTCTCACTGGCTGCCCACCCCCACCCAGCCCTAAGCAACCACTGATCTGCCTTCTGTCTCTAGAGAGTTGCCTGCTTTGGCTTTTCCTGTGAATGGAATCACACGACGTGCGTGTGTGCGACCAGCTTCTTTCCCTGAGCGTAGCGTTGCAAGGCTCGTCCGAGCGGTAGCAGGTGGCGGCCCTTCGTTCCTTTTTGTGTCTGAATAATATTCCGTCGTGCGGAGAGACCACAGTCTGCTCGGCCGTCCACCAGCTGGTGGGGACCTGGGTCGTTTCCTTCCCTTGGCCACAAGAATAACATACTGCATCTCCTTCTGCCCCTTCTGGTATGTTCTGCTTGGTCTCCACTCAGGGCGTTCTCCCACCTCCCTCCTGCACGCGGCAGTGCCATCTCTGTGGTTGCTTTCCGCCAGCTTCTCGGGCACCTGGAGCGTTTTCTTGCCTCTGGAGAGTGCTGGCTATTGCCAGTCTCTGTCTTTTCCTGTCTGCTCTGTGCTAGATTGTAAGCTCTGTGAAGGGTGGCCCGTCTGCTTTCCTCTGCCCTTGTATTCTTAAGCCAGTGCCTTGAAGGGATTGATTGCACATCTGCTGAGCGAGCGGAAGACCTTGTGACAAGACGGGCATGAGGATTAGCAGTGATTTCCCGAACGGTCCTCGCCGAATCCCCAGCCTATGGTAGGCATGCGAGAAATGGCAGGTTATCGTATGTTAGAAATGAGCAAGATGCACAGCTCCCTGCCCTTGGAAACCTCACCAAAGAGGAAGGTGTAGATAACCGTGTTTCCCGAAAAGCCCAGAAAAGTTCTGGGGAAATCCTGCTGTGGGAGCACCTGTGTCGTTCCTGCCTGGAGACTGAGGATAGCTTCCTGGAGGGGGCCGGGGGAGGGGTCCTCGAGGACACCTGGGGTTGTGCACGGGAGAAGCTGGTGGCCAAGCCCACTAAGGGACAATGGCTTGAAGAAACCTGCAGATGCTGCGAGCTTTTTGGCAGTAAGACCATGGGAGACAGCAGGAGAGGGGCATGAGAGAAGGCGAGCGGGGACCAGAGCAAGGAGGGCATCGCTTGCCCGGATGAAGGGCCTGGATTTTACACTGGAGGCTTAGAAAGAGCCAGGGGCTGTCAGTGCATACAGGTCAAGAAGGAGCAGGAATGGTGCCGGGGGCAGGTGTGAAGGGAGGAGGGAAAAGGAGGCCTCGCCGGCCTCCCTGCTGGGCCCGGCCAGGCCAGAGGAGCTCTTTAGGCCTTTGTCACCTGCACGGGGAGGCTCTTGCATGGACGAGGGCTTGCACATGACACGGGGGAGGAGGCTGGGAGCCTGCTGGCCCTGTATGCCTGGGGCCCGGTAACCTAACAGGCTGCGAGGGCTGGGGGGCCACTTGGTGACCCTCTTCCTCCCGCCTTCACCAGAGCTTCTTTGAGCTGAGAAGTTAGTTGGGAGGGATAGCGCTTCTGGAAACCTAGTTAGCGAGTCTGGTCAGTTGGTTTAAAAAGAATACGTGTGTGTGTACGTACATATACATATGCACGTGTTTATCAGTTACGTTTGTATTATTGTTTTTTTTTTTTAAAGAATTTATTTATTTATTTGTCAGAGAGAGAGTGAGAGAGAGATCACAAGTAGGCAGAGAGGCAGGCAGAGGCAGAGGGAGAAGCAGACTCTCTGCCGAGCAAGGAGCCCGATGTGGGGCTCGATCCCAGGACCCTGGGATCATGACCTGAGCCGAAGGCAGCTGCTTAACCAACTGAGCCACCCAGGCGTCCCTGTATTATTGTTTTTATTTTGGCTCTAAAGTATATGATAAGTGAAATAAGTAATGAATATGTTAATACGTGCCAATAAATATATATGTGAAGTTTATGTAATACATTCGTAACATAAGTCAGTTGCTAACTTTTCTGGATTACGTACTGAAAATGAGAGGATTTGTTTCCGAACTAAGAAAATGATTACCATTCTCCTGAAGTAAAATCTTAACGAAGGAAGGCGGTGATTGCTGTTCTTTTTATTACTTCTCTTAACAGTGAGGCGATAAAGAAGAATTCCGCCTTCAGAAAAGTTTTTATTGTAAGAGCGACACATGCTTGCTTGGAAGTAGGCTTACAGTACGAATCTTAAGGTCTCACCGCCCCCAGGCCCCTTCTTTCCGCCCGTTCTATCTTGGGGCTGAGAGCAGGACGCGGTCCGTGCGCACATGGACGCCCGAAACGTGGATGAACACGCGCGGCGCGGGCACTCAGCTCACTGTGCCTCCACTTGATTTTCACACTTGACGTCGTATTGCGCACGTCTGTCTTGGGAAGAACTCGGTTGAATTCCATGAGCCGTGAATGAGCAACCGCCGAGTACTGGGGATATGGAGGCGATGGCGGGCGGGGTGCTGTTATTAGCCACAGGGACGTCTCATTTTACAAGGCTTGTTACACTTAACAAAATGCTTCCACCGGTCTCTGCAAACATTTCCATGTCTGGCTGGGGAGACAGGTGTACCCAGCGTTTCCTATCCCTTGAAGCCCCAGTGAGGCATCTGCATGAGGTGTTCAACCACCGGGCTAACTCCGGCGGCAGGTGGGAGCGTGTGCTCTGATGGGGTGCTTGGGGATCGCTCCAAGGAGGCGATGTTTCTCCTTGTAGGGAAGCAGAGACAGAAGCTGCATAGAGACGGCTGTCTGCAGTGCCATACTCTTCAACGGGTCTGTCTGTTCCATCACCTCTTTGATGCTATCTTTTTATTTGATTGTCAGGATAATCCCATGAGTTGGGGCAGGCCAGGCAGGGGAATCTTTCCTGCTGGACCACTTGGAGAAGGGCAGCTTCCCAAGGTCAAACAGCTTGGGACCACTGAGATGGTGCCTTCTGTTGTAGGCGCTGCCTCATCTCCAATGGGCCCCTGCTTTGTAGAGTCAAACGTCACGTAGCCACAAGAGCAGAGACCCTAAAGTCACACACCGCAGTTCATATCCCAGCTCCCTGCATCTGGCTGAGTAGCCTTGGACGAGTCATTTTGCTGCCTTGAGCTTCCTATCCATAAATTAGGTGTAGTAATAGGACCTATCTCAACCAGGAAACGAAGGAGTTGATTGAAAGGAACCGTGGTCCTTGCATCCGAGACCACGGGAGACACCTGCTGAGCCCCGCCCTACTCCTGGGGGGCCCGCCACCTTTGCACTGCTGCTCCTGACTGTTCCCTGATCCCCGCATTCTTTTCCACCTGAGGGCGTCCTATTGCCCCGTGGCTCGTGGTAGAGCTTGACATTGGCTGTGCCTTCTCTAGCCAGTCCAAGTTTCGCTTTGATAGTTAGCCTCTTAAAACAGCTGCTGATGGAGCTGTACATTTGATTTCAATTAGCTTTGAATTTTTTCAATGAGATGACTCTGATAATAACTTTGGTAATCCCCCGATGCCTCATTAGAGCTGCTGGCTATGATGATTAGCCCTGTGATTTAGCAAGTTTTTCCTCCGACACCTTTGTCTGTCCAGGACCCATGTCACGGGCTCGCTGCTGTTTTCACGTCACTCGGATGAGCCCACACTAAAGGCGCCGCTGCCTGGTTGCCCGCCAGAGCTCGCCGCTGGGCCTGAGCAAGCATCTGCCTTCCCCAGCAGCCTGGGGTCTTGCCGCCGAGCAGCATTTTGGCACGCTTCGATGACACATGGGGGCCTCGAGGAGGCCCCTTTGGGGTATCTGTTTGCTCAGCCTCCGAGGCCCTTACCCCACCCAGACACGGGGGGACTTTGGGGGAAGAGGCAGGTTTCTGCAGGACGGTGCCGCATGGCCACGCTGTTCGGAATGGACGTTGTTTAAGGAACTAGGACTCTGGATGTGACTTCCCTTCCAGAAGAGGGCCTCCAAGAAGGCTTTTAACTTCTGTTTCCGAGAGGCACGTAACAAAGAGGTTAAGCACAGCCTTTACAACCGGACAGACAGGAGCTGTAGACCCCACACCACCCTCCTGTGGCCGCCCCACATTCAGTGGGTGTGAAACGGCGACCCCAGCCCCTTGGAGATCAGGTAGCAGAGAGCGGCACGCGGTAAGTGCTCAAGAAGTGACCCGAGAGAGGCACTGGGAGGGTTCAGCGGGACGATGGGTTAAGTCCTGGGTTCTCAGCAGGTGGGGCCTGGCCGTCATCTTCTACTTCTCCATCCTGAGTCTCAGCTTCCTTGTTCGAGGCTAGCCTGAGCCAAGCCCCTCCTAAGGCTCCCTTGGACCAACCCATTCACCGTTCACATAGCTCTTTGAGGAAGGCCTGCTCCTAATTTCCATTTTATTGAGGACAGGCTGAAGCCCAGAGAGATTCAGTGGCTTTTGACATCACACAGGCAGTGAGTGGAGGGGCTGTAATCCAGTTCTGGGCCTCATGGTCCTCACCCCTCTGCTGGAGTGTGGGGGGAGGGACGACCGCACTTCATGCCACGACTTAGAAAACCAGCGAGGGTGTGCATTCAGATAAAAGTTAAGTGGAGTTAGGGCATCAGAGACAAGCACTAGTGAATTTGAGGTAGCTGGTCCATGATGATGAGTGGGACCTTTCTTTACTCTGGAGTACAAGGTCATAGAACTTCGGTGGGACCCTGGATCTACATCTAGCCTCTGCCTGGGGCACCAGGGTGGGGAGTGGGCGGCAGGCTGGGTGCAGGGAGGGGTCTCTGCAGTGTGGAAGCTGAGGTTTGGACCGGCCCCAAAGCACACTGTCCTCCCCACCCTTGGGCGACGAGTCCCTGGGTCCGTGCCCTCTACCCTCCACTCTGTTGGCCCCACCTCGGCCCCCGCTGGCTCGGCTACTGGGATTCTTGTTGGTTTCGGGGTTGTTTCATACTGAAATGTGGAGGCATCTTCTCATTTTGAAAGGGCCTCTGTTTTCCATAGGAACAGACATGCTTCCTTAAGATTTTTTTTTTTTTTTTTTATTGGTGGTTGCTTATTGTTCGGTGGTAGCAGTTTCCAGAGCGCGGTGAGAAACTGCTGGTCCAGGCCCGTCCTGGTTTCAGTCTCCGACTGGCAACAGCGGGCGTCCCGTGCGCTCTCAGACGGGCCGCGCTTCACTTTTTTTTCTTTCCGCTTGGCACCTGTGTTGGTTGTGTTAAAACACAGCAGAAAGAAGGGCTTCCTCGGGGGATTTTAGGGTTTTTTTTGTCCAAGGCTGAGTGGCTCCTCAGCCTCCAAGTGATTACAATAGGAGGGGCAGGTGGCTGGGTCCTTATCTCAAAGTGGGGATAATGCTGCTTCCCAGGCAAGGCTGTCCTGAGGATTAGCGAGGATGCGCGTCCCAAGTGCCTGGCGTGATTCCCAGCATGCAGCGGGGCAGTGGAGTTAGAGGGAGCTGTTTGCAGTATCACTTTATCGACCATCGTGTGCGAAGCAGAAGGCTGGCAGCACCCCAAAGACACTATTGCCACAGAGAAGTAGAGGGCTTTTTGTCAGGACGGAAACCTCTGGGTTGCTGTTGCCTCCATGGGTTGGTGTGGCCACAGCTGGGACTGGGTCATGAATTTGGGATTTAGTGGAAAGTGAGGGTGTGTGTTCCCCCCAGACTTGGCATGATGGCTCAAAGCACAAGATGGGGGAGCCACGGGGGGCATTGCGGGGCACCTCTGCCAAGCCCCCGTGTCACATGTGGGAAACCGAGGCCCTGAACGGGGGGTTGGGGATGGCACCCAGGAACCAGAACAAGCCCCGGGGGACGGCAGTCTTCCCGACCACATGCCACAGTTGTGCAAGAATCGCCCGTTGTTTTTGTTCAAACAGTTACATTTCATTCATCGGAGGGTTTTTTGGGGAAGCATCCTGGTGGGGGTCTGCTGCGTGACATCCAGGGTCTTGCACAAGATGTCCTCTGTGACAACAGGACCACCAAGGAAAGACCCTGGGGCACCACCTGGGGGGGTTCTCAGAGCCGTCCTTAGACTTTAAGAGTAGTTGACCCCCGTTTGGCACAAGCAGGGGACAGACAACGCTGGCAGGACCCAGCACATTCCGGAACTGCCCATTTTGTGAAACTCACCGAATCCGAGTGCAGCTGTCGCGTGCAAGTAAGTTTCAAAACGCTGGTTCAGAACGAGTCCCTGCAGGGATGTCTGTGACCCAGCCCGCCCGCCCGCACTCCCACCTGCACTCCCGCCTTCGGAGACGGACGGTGGGCTTGCGTGGGGAGAGTCACCTTCCTAAGCGGAAGAGGTGATTGTAATATGAGGGGAGCAGTCATCTTTAAGGGAAATCGTGACTGCCTTTTCATCTCTTGCGTGGACGCAGCAAAAAGTTACTTGAAACAGCGGTTGGGGAGGTCCCTTGGGGTCTCCCTGGAAGGGGGGGGGGCTCCAGCAGGCTGCCCCCGGGTGATACTGTAATGGATCTGGGGAGAGGCTTTTTGCCCCACAAAAGAGAAGAAGGCAGGGATGGGGCAGGGGGGAGAGAGAGAGAGAGGGAGATGTGTTTCTCTGATGTCATTCAGGCGGAAAGCCAATCTGCGCATGTAAATGAATTTGAAAATGCAATTAAAGATATATACATATTAGAGACTGAGATCCGGAATTTAACGTGAGATGCAAGTTGCAAAGTGACAAGCAGCATTTCCTACAATCAGTGATCCCAACTCTTCTCTGTGATTAATGCGCCTCATCTCGGTGGTAATAAATGCACCACCGGTAAATGCCAGAATTATTTCTTAAACTACAGTTTGACAGTCCCTCTGAGTGGAGAGTTCTCTTTGCCCACGTCACCACCCTCCTCCCAGCTGCCACTGCCGAGGGGACGAGTGCTCAGGAAGGCCCCTCCAGGGGCTCGTCCTGGCTTGACGGGAGAGGTGACATGACAGTTGCGGGCATCATCGTGGGCAGAGATCAGAGGGGTCCTGAGCGCGGTCACGGCTGCAGCTCCAGCCAGTGGGCATGTCACAGGGAGGTTGCGCGGAGCCACCTGTGGCCTGCATCTAAAGCCAGAGCTGGGACGTGGGGTGGGAGGTGCTGGAAGGGAACAGGGTGACAGAGCTCTCTGTGACCTAAGGCCTTCATTGAGAAGGCAGCTGTGGAGCAAGGGCCTGCAGAAGCTGGAGGAGTGAGCCTCGTGGCTCTCCGCAGGAAGAGTGTTCCAGGCAGAAGTCACAGCCTGTGCAAAGGCCCTGAGGTAGGGCGTGCCTGACTTTTCCAGTGTGGCTGGGAGAGTGACAGGTGAGCGTGAGCGAGGTCGAGGAGCTAATGGGACAGGGTTGGGGGCCCTCTCCTGCACCACTGACCCTTGCCCTTAAGGCATCAACTGGCTATAATGTATAAGAGGGAGCAGCCCTTCCGTGGGGCAGAATTTTGAATAGAAGCTGCAAATTACTGGATGGGCACTGTGACCTCCTGAGTCGGGAGAAATTCCCTGATGAGCTGGCCCAGGATAGAATTGGGTCCTTTGGCCACCAAACCAGCATCTAAGCAGCCAAGGGCAAGCAGCAACCAATGGCAACTGGATGGGAGACCAGGCAGGTTCTCCCCACGCGGAGCTCCTGTTCGGAAACGCTAAGGCTCAGCACGGATTCTGTAAGTGCCTAATTACAATCCGAGACGCGCTCACTAACGCAGACCCCACGGGCCAGTGCGTGGTCCTGCCGAGGGCCGGCTCCCTGCAGAGACCATGCCCTGCCATTTACTGGGGGGGGACAGCGTGGCCTGGCACCACCCGTCACCCATCACCGCATGGGCTGGGCCCCGTGCAGCCTCCTCTTTCGTACTTCGGGAGAAACCAGAAACCCTGCATCTGAGATCTCTCGAGGGGTGGATGTGGGTAGTGCAGGCATTAAGGCCTTTTCTAAACGCTGCTGGCCGGGCGGGGCGGGGGGCACTCCTGCAGCCAGCTCCGAGCCACGTCCTCCGCGGCGTGTCCTCTGATGGCCTTTCTGAGTTCCCTCCCCCAGCCCCACTTCCTTCCTCTTCATCACCCATCATCCAGGCCTAGCTGAGGCGGGCTGGTGTCCCTCCTCGGGGCCGGTGCCCCTTCACAGCTCTGTCACACTGGGTTGTGATCTAGTAGTGTCCTGCCTCTACCTCCCCCAGTCACCGTCTCACGTGGCGTCCACGGACCGAGCACTCAGCTTCTCTAACCTTCAGGTGCTAGGATACGAGCGTCTGACAGCGAGCCCTGAGAGTCGGCAGTTCTGGGCCCTAGAGTCCCCCCCCCGTCCCCCCCCCCGTCCCCCGCCGTCCCCCGTCCCAGCCCCTGTTGGGGGAAAGCAGGCGACGGCCCGGCTAGAGGGCCGTTGAGGTTCCTCAGGAACATTCAGCTCCCCTTTAGGTGAGTAAGTGGAACTCAAATCTGTTTTTGCAAATAAAACGGGCTGCAGCCGCCACGCCTTGGTCGAAGTCGGCGCCTCGTTGAAGTTATTTTATTAACAAGTTCTGCTGAGTGGGCTCGAATGGGGACTGCCGCTCTCATATTGTCGATCTAATTATAAACACGAGGGACGGGACCAAATAAGTAGCCTTTAAAGGGAGAAGAGTCTGGCAGCTTGGTTTAAAGTGTCCTTTAATGAACTTCTTTGGCACTTGTATCTTAGCAACACATTTTATTACATCCTGGTGCAGCTGGACGCGCGCGGTAATGTATCCCCCTCCCCCGGCCCCTGCGCCGGCGCTCTTGGGCGGTGGAGGGAAGAATGTCCCGACCCGCTTTCCCGAGGCTCTGCGTGCATCTCTCCCGCTTTGTTTGGTCGATGAGAAAGGCAAACACGGTGCCAGGAGCGGGGACCTTGCAGGCTGGCTGGAGCCGCCACGGAGGGGAGCCCAACCCTGGGCCTGGAAGGTCGGCGGCCCTCCCGCCGCTGGGCTGTCCCCGGGTCCGGATGCTGGTGCTGCAGGCTGCTCGTAGAGGCGCCGAGCCTCTCCCGGGCGCTCCCTGGGTTTGGGTATTTTTATCTGGACTCCTTTCCTGTAATGACATTAATTTGGATGTGGTGGAAGTGGGGACGTTTGCAGATCTTTCGTGGTAATCAGCAGCCTGTGAGCGGGGATGGGGGAGTGTTCTAGACGAAGTGGACACGGTGGGGAGGGCACCACAGGGGCGGAAGGAGGACTGGGACACGGGGCCTGGGTCCGCGGCTTGGAAGCCCAGGGAGCCCAGCCCCTGGCTGACCTTCCCTGAGCTTAACTTCGTTGGCTGTGCGAGCGTCCTGGGGCAGATGAGCACAAACCGGGGGGCTCACAGAAGTTCACTCTCTCCCGGTCTGGAGCCAGCGGTCTGAGACCACAGTGTGGGCGGGCCGTGCGCTCTTCTGAGGCTCTAGAGGAACATCCTTCCTGCCTCTGCCGGCTCCTGGGGGCTCCTGGGGGCTCCTGGCACTCCTGGGCTTGTGGCTGCCTCCCCCCAGGCTCTGCCTCTGGCTTCGTGTGGCCATCGTCCCTGTGTCTCTGTCTTCTCCTCTTCCCATAAGGACCTGTCATTGGATTTAGGGCCTGCCCTAACCCAGTGTGACCTTGCCTTAACCACTCACATCTGCAAACATCCTAGTTCCACATAAGGTCACACGCTGAGATTTTGGGTGGACGTGAGTTTGGGGGAGACCGTTCAACCCAGTGCACCTGCCACTCGAAGGTAATCACACCGACCTCAGGTGAGGGTTGGGGGACCAGAGTTGATGGCCTCTTGATGCTGGCCCAGTGCCAGGAACGCCTTGGGCCCCCTCGGTGCTTGCCCTTCCCACCCTTTCCCTGCAGTCGGGAGCTGAGAGGGGAGCTGCTGAAACCGTGCTCATCACGAGCAAGGGGGTGGCCGTATTCCCTCGGTGTGTTACCCGGCAGTTGGTGTGAATATGGGACATCGGGACCATCCCCAGAAAACCCGGGGCGTGTCATTTATCGTAGCTGGTGGCTCACCGGAAGTGGAGAGTTGGACGTGAAAACCAGCCAGCCGCTGGTTTCAGCCTGATTGGTTCCGGTTCGGAAGCAGGGAAGGGTGCTCTAGAATGCGGGAGACAGTGGGCGGGGCTGCGCACCTGCCGGGCGGCACGGGAGACCCCGCTTGTCTCGTAGGAAGGTGCAGGGTCCCCGGCTGGAGCCCGAGGCTCTCCTCCTGCGGGCTCTCCTCCCAGGAGCTCTAGGACTTTGTGCCCGGCACACGTCTCCACGGGCCTCAACTTCCCCATCTGTGAAAGGGCTGTGATGAGGGGCCCTGCATCCGAGGCCCGTGGTGGGGATGGAATTCACTGCGGGGAAGCCGATCTGTAAACCGCGAAGTGCCACCTGTGGGGGCTGGTTTGGACTTGCCGTCCTGTGGCCGCGGTCCGCTCTCGTGCGCGGTCGGGAGGCCACGTGCTCTCCGGGCAGCTCTCGGGCTGTCGTCACGGGCGGGAGGATGGACGGAGCCGGTGTTTCCCCGTGACAGACCCCTGCTCCCTGGCCTTCCTCCGGCGACCTCTGCTCCTGCTCGCGCTCCCGTCTGCCAGGCAAGGGCTCCGGGGCTCAGAGGGGCGCAGCGACCCATCCACAGCCTCGGCTCTGGAGCTGCGGTGTGAACGCGAGCACCTGCGCCGTCTGTGGCACTGGCTGCCCGCCGCACCCGGGGCTGGGACGCCGCACGTGGGTGTGGCACTTGGGGTTCATACGGGTCTTCCCCGTACCTGCTGCCCCGTGGTCCTTGGCCTCTCGGGGAGTGGCGGGGGCCAGGGGGTGTGCCGGGGACTGCGTGAGGAACTGCGGTCCCCCAGGGCCCTGTTGGGTCAGGCTTCGATCTTTCTGCGTCATTTCGTGCATCTGTAAAGTGGGGACGAGAGGTCAGTGTGCACTTCACGGGGTCGTTGCAAGAGCGAAGCGGAGACACAAGGGGAAATCCGGGGACTTGGAGGGCTGGGCATGGGGCCGCTGGGGCCACGTGGGCGGGCTGGAGTGTCCACTGTCTTCCTCATCCCCCACCACCACTTATTTTGCACCTACTGTATGCCAGGTGTCTTCCACACTGTGGCGTGTGTTACTCCTCGAACAAAGTCGTGATCCCTGTTTACGGCAACAGGAAGTGACTCCGGAGCCCTTCAGTCGGGGGTGTGGTGAGCAGTGCCGGGCCAGGCTCAGATTGAGCTGGGCGTGAACCCCGGAACTCTCCCACACCTCCGCAGGCCGAGGCTTCGTTCCTGGTGCACAAGATACGCTCAGCAACGATCCCTGGGGCTCCGGAGGCTTCTGGGTTCCTCGGGGGGACGTGGCCAGTCCTCACCCTTGCTTTGCGGCCGCCCACAGAGAGCAGGCCTGGAAGGCGTGGCTGGTGGGAAAGGCTGCGGGGGGGCTGTCTCCCCGGCTCCCGAGGGCTGGCTGGGGGGCTCAGGTCTGGCAGCCTCTAAGAGCAGGCCGAGGGGCTCTCTGGGGTTCGGCAGGGAGCCTCATTGTGACTCCTGCTCCTGCCGCCTGAGGCCACAAAGAAGTGAAGGAAGAACCTGTCCCCAGACCACGGTTCTGGCCCTTTTGTCTCTCCCCGTTACTGCCGGACTCCGCGTCGGGAAATTCTGCAAGGCTAGCGTGTCCGTGGCTAGTTGGTAGGTAAACAGAGTCCGGAATTGTGCCCTCACCGAGCGGGTCCGGAAGGGGCTGCTCTTTCATGCTCTAATGGAAACACCCACCATGTTCCCACCATGTTCCCACCACGTTCCCACCACGTTCCCACCACGTTCCCACACAGCTCCAGCTGCCCGTGCGGCACGGGCTGTGCTCCGAGGAGGCTGTGGCGGTCAGGCCCCCGGTCTCTAACCTTGCTCAGCACTTTCCTTTGGGGGCCTCCGGCCCTTGGACTGTGTCCTGTGTCACTCTTGCCCCCATTCCATTGGCCAAAGCCTGCTGCGTGGCCACACTTGCCAGCAGAGAGGCCCCGAGCGGACAGGACAGGGGACGGGGGGCATCATCCCACCCAGTCGTGCAGCTGTCCTCCACACGGCCACCTGCTCACGTGGCCCCTTGCACACCTGCTTCCCAGCACCACTGTGGGGTCGCGGAGCCTAGGATAAGAGGCTGTGGGAGGGACTGGAGAGCATGGCCTCTGGAGCCCCCAGACCCGGGTCCGTGTCCTGCCTTTGCCACGACAAGCCGTCTGTCCTGTGTAAACCGTCTGTCCCTGTGCCCGTGCACACGTGTGCTCTCCCAGCTCCCAAATCCGGCTCGCCCGTCGGGCCAGGTGGAACCCGTGTGTCCTTCAGGCCGTGGCCCCGTGACCCCCGCCGACGGCTCTGGGATTAGTGGTGGAGCGGGGGCTGCGGGAGGCAGGGTAGCGCACGGCGGCCAGGCTGGCCCGGCCGGCAGGGGACACAGCTCCCTGTCGTGTGTAAGGGAATCCTTTTGCAACCCAGGGGCTGCAAGTATTTGAAGCTCTTCTTTAATTAAGTTTTCATCTGGCGCCCACAGTAAACGTCTGCCGTTCCGTCCCGATTCATGTTAACCCTCGTGTGCTCTGGCCGGGGCACGTGACCGGCCGGCAGGGGAGGGGGTGGCTGGGGGTTGGCGTCGTGGTCATCGTCCCTAAAAGTCTTCATCCCCGGAGGTGCTCGTGTGACCTTTGACACCCCCTCCCCCGCAGCCCATCTATCCCAGTTCGCTGGGTCCCGGCCACGTGGCAGAGGTCGCGGCCTGTGGCTGTTAACGAGACGCGGCCTCCGAGGGGGGACAGAGTGACGGCGAGAGGATGTGCTCCGTCAGCGTCTTCGTCCGCTTGTCGCAGGCGCTGTGCTTCCGCCTCCCAGCGACAGTGGCCGCTCCAGGGACGAGCGCTCGGTTCTCTCCGGGAAGCATCGCGATGTGATTCTCCCCATTGCGCAGATGAGGAAACTGAGGGCTAGAGAGAGAAGTGACCTGCCTGAGGCCCGTGGTGAGTGAGGGGCAGTGCCGGGATTCCAGAAGCATCTACTTGACCCAGCAAGCACACATATTCCCCTTTTACAGATGAAGAAACTGAGCCCTGAGAAGTCGGCAACTTTCCCAGGTCGCCCACCTTCTAGATGGCGGTGCTCAGGTCCACACCCTGGTCCGCCCTTTCCCTGGACTGTGCGGGTTCCAGAGGCCTGGGGGTGGAAGGACGCGGCGTGCAGCCCCGGACGGCGATCACTTGGCCGGCGGGCACTCTCCGCCCCCCGCCCCCCGCCCCCGCTGGGTGCACCGTGTTCCCCGGTGGCCGAGCCCTCCCGCGAAAAGCCCTGGCTCAGTACTCACGCGCTTGTCCGGTTTGAGGACGAAAAGAGGGATTCAACGGGGGACGGTTTGGTTTTTGGTTCGGATCTTGGGCCTCCCGCATCGGTTCCAGCTCCTCCGGATCCCGTTCTCCCGTCCTCCCGTCCACCCCCTGGGGGAGACCTTGGTGACCGACGGTGCAGTGCTGGGGGCGGCGCTCCGTGGCGTTAGGGGGCAGCCGCCGCCCAGGAGCTCCGCCTCGCCCCAAAACAAGCATAGAGCAGCCCGGGGTGCGGTGTGGCGGCCGGGGACGGCAGCCGTCGTGCTCCGGGCCATCGGAGGACGGGGTGCTTCCGGCTCTGGACCCTGACTCTGAACAGCTCTCCGTGGGTTCCACCCTCGGATCCTGTCTTTGACCGTGTAAGTCTCGTGACCTTGAGCAAGGTACTGGCCATCCCGACGCCTCCGCTTACGGCAGCGCTCCAGAGCTCACGCGGGTTGCGAGTCTGCAGGGCTGGGGCTGGACCACATGCAGCTGGCCCTCTGCCCTAGCTGTGGGCCGTGGCGAGTGGGGGCCACGTGGGACCCCAGGGATCACAGCGCGGAGGCCGGTGACTTGGGGAAAAAGACTCAGAAATTCTCTGATGGCAGGCATCTCGTTGTCTGACCTCAGATCACATCCTCAGCCTCGTCTCCCCGCACGGAGCTGTTGGCCATGTCTCAGACACACGAAATGCTTGTGGATTGCCCTTTTCTCCTCAGCAAGATCCGGCAAGATCCCCCCAAGGTCAACATTCTCTCCCCAGTCCCAAGGAAGGCACCTCTGGATTCATGTGGATCGGATCGTGGAGCTGGTGATGGCCATGCTGATCCCGGGGATGCTGAGGATGGTGACACAGGTCACCGAGGACGGTGACGATGCCGAGGATGACGTCAGGGATGATGCAGCCACTACTGCGTGGGTGGGAGTGGTTTCCGAGCTCCCTGACCTGTCGTCGCCACACGTCCCAGTGGAGAAGTCTTGTCCCCACCAGGCACTGCAGGAAACATTGCTGGCATCAGGGGCCCAACGCGGCCAGTCTTGGCTTTGCTTCTTTGGGGCCCATCAGACTCGTCAGTAAAATGGAGACCGTGAGGGGCGTTGTCTGCGTCTGACGCGTCAGTACTTAGTAGGTCTCCTTGTAAGCTGTCTGTCCCTCTCCTGACCAAGCCTGCCGTGCCGATGGCTGCCAGTGGGTAATGCTTAGGCTCTGGAAGGAAATCCCAGGAATGGAAAATAATATGTGATTTTTCTTGGAAGCTACAACTTTTTTTAAAAAAAAAAGATTTACTTATTTATGTAAGTCTTTTCTATACCCAGTGTGGGGCCCAAACCCACAACGCTGAGATCAAGAGTCGCGTACTCCACCGACTGGGCCTGCCAGGCGCCCCTTGAAAATTAAAACTTTAAATGAAAAGGAACAAGTTAAACAGTCCTACCACCTTAAGATTTAATTGATGGATTACGGAGAGAGATTTAAATAAAAATACACATGTCATTCACTGACATAATTGCTACTTATCTTACTTAACATAGAGTTTTTTAACTCTCGGACGATCCTTTCCTCTCCACTACAGTGTTTTCATGCTTTGCAAAAACTCGGGCCCTGATTGGACCTTTGTTCGAGGTCCCCTGGCCCCCGGCCCCTTGACCACCCGTCTGCATCGGAATCTCCGGGGAGCTCCGGCTGCCAGCAGGTGCTCGGTGCTCTTCCCTACTTGCCGAACCAGAAGCTCCACCACCGAGCCCAGAGGTGTGTGTGACATGCCCCCCACGAGATTCCGGAGCCTCCGAAGTGTGAGAACCAGGCCTCTGAGTGAGGATTAGCCTTCCCCGTGGCCACCGGACAGATGGAGCGGTGTGGACAGTGTGCTTCTCTAGTCCTTTTCCTCTTCTGTGATGGTGGTGATGGTGATGATGGTGGTGAGGAGGCTAAGGATAGTAATGGTAGTAATGATGCCGGTGGTGTGAGGATATGGTAATGGTGGTGACAGTGATGCCTGTGATCATGGTGATGACAGTGATGATGATGGTGGTGATGAAGGGGATGGTGGTGGTGATGACTGTGATCATGGTGATGACAGTGATGATGATGGTGGTGATGAAGGGGATGGTGGTGGTGATGCCTGTGATCATGGTGATGACAGTGATG
>CM052897.1:3198972-3236323 GCA_028534135.1 Potos flavus
CCCCCCCCCCCACGGTCAGGAGGATCCTCTGGGTTCCGGATCTGTGCCAGGCCTGACGCAGGCGTGACAGGTGCAGCGGGGTGAGACAGGCGCAGTCTGCCCCCGGGGGCTGTCGGCCTAGGGCCGCCCGAGCCTGCGTGGTGGGGTGTCTGGGGGAGCCGGAAAGGCATACAGCTCGAGGAAATGCTTTCTGAACTCAAAGTGTGGTTAGAGTTTAGGGACTATTATTGGGAGGGGCAGCAGGAAAGCATCGAGCTGCGTAGTGGGAACATGGGCTCTCCTGTGAGGTGGGGAACCCTGGGCCTGCCTCGCTGGGGGACTCTGGGCAGACCCTGCACAGCACATCAGCCTGTCCAGTCCCCTAAAGGACACATACCTGGTCCCTTGAAATGCACCCATGGTCCACAGCCTTTTGACAGAAGCTAGGACCCAGCACCCGGGGTGCCGAGAAGATGCTCAGCCCTGCCCACGTCCAGGAAATAATACCCATAAAAACCACAGTGAGATTCTTTCCTCCTCGAGGATGCTGATGGTGCCCACGGCCGGTGAGCACACACACCAGCCCAACCTCCTACGTAGTGCTGGAGGGCCAGAAATTGGGGGATTTGGAAGACAATTTGGAGTTATCCAGTAGAGCTAAAGATAGATACCCATACCGTGTAAGCAGAGGTCCTGCTTCTGGGTGTGTGCCTCAGGGAAAGGCTGACGCTGGCGAGCCAGGGCAGCAGCAGCATGTCCCTAGCAGCCCGAACGAAACGAATAGATGTGTGCTGACCGTGAACGGGTCAGTAAGTACATGCGCGTGCCGTGGGGCAGTGAGGAGGGCCAGCCGGGCCACGTGCAACAGCAGTGAGCCTTAGGAATGTGCACTTGCGTCCAGAATGGGTGTTGCAGAGCTCTCTGGTGGGATTCCATCTACGTAAAGCTCAAAAACGTGCGAAACAAAGCCGTATCTTTTGATACACCTATTTCGATACAAAAATGGAAAATTCATGGAGTGAGAAATACAAAATCACAGTTACCTGTACGTGGGCGGGAGCGGGGAGGGCATTCCAAAGCTAGTATTCGTCTTACCGGGTACACAAATCATTTGCTATTCTTTAAACAATATGAATGTTTTATCATTTCTGGTGTATCTTCAGCGCCTAGTAGTAACGTGTGTACGTTTCAGAAGTGAACCTGCAGGTGTGGAGGCTCCTGCCTTAGGGGCACGGTGAGATTATGTGCTGTAGAGCGGGCAGACAGGGGGCAGGGCATGTCCCCTCCAGGGACAGGGCATTTCCAGCTTCCCAGAGGAGAGGCTGTGTAACTTTTGGAAAACCGGATGGTCAAAATGGCATGACACTAGATGTGTAAATTGCGACACGTAAGTCCTAAATCAGCTTTTTTTCCTCCCCCAAAGGTGGCATAAAGGCCACATTTTAAAAGTTTTGTTTTTAACCAGGATAAATTCTGGAAATGCAGCAAAACCACTTAGCGCCCTCTCCTGGGCAAGGCCAGGTGGAACCCCGGGGCCCCGGGTGGTAGGACTGCTGGGCCCCTTGTTGGTTCAGCACCACGGACAGCGCCAGCACCTTTGGTCCCACGTTGGTGCAGGCGCACCTTGCCGAGCGGCGTGACGAGCCTGGAGATAACGGGTTGGAATCCTGCTTCTTGCAGTTGTTAGTTGTGTGGCCTTGGGCAAGTCTCTTAGGAGCCCCGAGGGTCTCTCCTCCTCGGGGAACATCAAATGAGGGAAGCTACTGCCATGGCACCCAGCATGGGCTCTGTGCTCCAGAAATGGTCATCCTGGTTCGAGAAGGTCAGGCTTTGTGCTGTTGAATGGGAAGGGGCTGAAGGGTGGTCAAGGGGCTGGGGTGGGCGGGCCAGGGCATATGGCGCCAGATCAGTCCTGCTGGTTGGAACCATGTGACTAGTGAGGGACTTCTTGGTCACCACCACAAGCGGCGACTCGTGTGACCAGGCTCTGCACACGCTTCTAGGCTGCCGGTAGGGGATGGGGAGTGGACAGGAGTGCCACTGTGGCGCTGTGGGACCTGCCCATCCATCACCTGCGTGCGCTTCAGCCTCAAGGCGCCCAGAGGGGGTGTGAGGCCAGGCAGGCGCAGGCATTGCCTTGGGCTTGTCTTAGTGGTGAGACAGGTGGAGGGAGCAGAGGGATCTCAGCCAGGAGCTTGGATCCTTGGCAATCAGTCCCTGGAGAGAAGGTGGCTTGATGCACTTGGAAAGGGTAGTGAGATGGTGGTGGTGGCTTCTGGAAAGTCGTTTGTTCTCTTTTCTTAGTGAAATGAGAAGCAAGGCCCTCAGCTGAGTGTAGGGGTGCAGGGTGGGTGGGGGAGCAGGTGGAGGAGAGGTGTGAGCAGAGAGGAAAAGGCTCTGTGCTGGAGGAAAGGCAAAGGCTGAGGGAAGATCTTGGGATTCTCTCAGCTTCAAATTCTGGACCATTTGTTTCCAGCACAAATGTGTATACCACTCATTTGTTAAATCACATTTCTTCTTGATTTATTTGTTCGGTGATTGGGCACTGAGCGGTATTCTAGGATCTAAACTTTCAGTAACAGCAAGAACGTTACACCATTCACTGGAACGAATTGGTTGGCGTCCGTGTCTCCATGTACCACCCCGATCTTATTAAATCTAAATCACATTCGCACTCGGCAGCTCTGATTTGAACTGTAAGCCCAGCATGGTAGAAGGAAACCTGCTGTTTGAAGAGCGATCTTTCTTTCTCCTCCGATTTCTGGCTTGATTCGACATACGCGGTACAGCGTCAGGCCGTGAGGTGGTGGCAGGGTCCCAGACGTGATCTGCTGTTGGCACAGGCGTTTGTCTAGTGCGAAAACTCGCCGTAAGTTGCATGAACGGAGGACCCGGTGCTGTGGAGCCCCAGCTCGTTCGAGTACGTGGGTCGTGTGTGTGGAAGTGTAAGCGTGAACCACACGTCGGGACGTGTTCATGCCAACCGTTCTGTCCTCAAGCCCATCGTGACCTCACACACCAACACTCCGGGGCCGAGAGTGGCGCTGATGTTTCACTCCTGTTTGCTGCCATAACTGCGGTGGCCCCAGCCCAACGTTGTCAGTGGTCCTGAGCCAGGAGGAGGGTTTAACCTAGTCCAGGGCTCTTGGGACGCAATCCCACCGCCCAGGCTCTAGACTTGGATGGCTCACCAGTGCCCAAAACGTGTGGAGTTAATATTGTTTCTGCTAATTCCGTGTTGTCTTTTCTCGCCTTTTCTCCTGGCTTATTGCTGCTAATCCTTTAAAAACTGATTGGGCACCTCCTCCTCCAAGAAGTCTTCCCTGACTTCACAGTGCTGGGCTTGGTCTTCCTCAGCTGGTTGCACAGCTCTGGGAGCAGGAGCCACGCAGTCTCCTCCCGTCGTGCCTCGCCAAAGCTGGGAAAACAGCGAGTGATCCATATATGTTCATTATATCTCAAAATGGTTACTTTTCCCCTCTTCTCCGTCAAGCATGGGGAGAGAAAGGGCTGGAATCAAACGGGTCCCGGGACAAGGGCAGCTCCACCAGGCCCAGGCGCGGAAGAGGGCTCCTTCAGTGTTTGTTGACTGCCTGAGGGTTTGCGGGTGCTGCCTCTGTGCCTCGCTCTGCCTGGAGCATCCCTGAGCTGACCCTCGCCGCGGAGTCCAGACGCGGCCATCCGTGCCACGGGCGCGCCCACCAGCTTCCTCCGTGCACCTGGTCCTCTCGGGAAGCATCCCAGCCCAGGCTTCTGGGCTTCCTCGCCCCCGCCCCGTACCGCAATGATGAAAATGCACATTCGGCTGAAATGCCCAAATCCATAACTCATTGTACATTCTCCCAAAGTTAAAAAAAAAAAAAAAAGAAGAGTCCCCCCCCCCACCCTTAACCACCTTTCATATTTTCATTAACAACATCAAAGCGATTAGCTCTGGAAAAACCAGTCTGAATCATAGTCATCTCGGAAGAAGTGGATGAAGAACGCGAAGGCATTTGAATTTCAAAGCCAAGCCTTTATCTCTCATTAATGCTTTCTGCTGTGAGGGCTCCCCCAAGACCCAGCCGTGTCATCCATTAGGGGAGCTAGTGAATTTGTGCAAACGTGGAGTCTTCGCTTGCTTTAAAGCGTTGGGGGCTGACAGTGTGGGTAGCCCCACTTTCAAGCCCACACGACCACCCCCACTCCCCACCCCGGCGCAGGGACTTGGGGGCCGAGCTGCATGGCCTCCCGAAATGGCTCCCTTAGTCTCACTTGTTTGTCAGAAGCCACGGGCACCTGGTGCCTGCCCCACTCTGTGGGGAGCCGGGTGGGGCGCAAGGTCTGCGAGAGGGAACGTGCCCCCCCGGGGCGGGGGGCTCTCTGCGCAGTGGGGAGACACGCCCAACCCCACCCGGGAACGTGGGCACCGACTAGTCAGGGCACACAGTGATGCGGAGGAGCCTCCTAGCTCTCTGGTGAGCTAGCTGTGTGGCCTTGGGCTGGCCGCACAGCCTCTCTGGGCTCTGGTGTCCCCATGTAGCAAACACTGGGGCGGGGCTGTGACCTCTGGGCCTTTGCAGAGCTTACTGCCTGCGCTTTCACGAGAGGGCGGTGCTGCCCGACGGCGTGAGGACAACGGAGCAGTGACCCTGAAGGCTTTCCGGGCTTTCCGTCTCAGCTCCAACACTTGGTAGCTGGGTGTCCTTGGGCCGGTTACTTAACCTCTCTGTGCCTCTCATTTCCTCATCTGTAAAATGGGCACAGTAAAGGCTCCCGTGAGACTGTGGCAAGGATCGAGTGAGACAGTAGAAACTCTGCACTCGTGGCCGTGCCGGACAGAGCGAGTCCCAAATAAGGTGTAGACTTTATTCTTATTAAGCACGAGCTGGGTTTTCAGCCTCTCACATCTAATCTGTTAGCCTCGAGCCGCTCCGTCTTTCTGCTGAGCCCCAGGTCCTTGCAGCTCCTGTGGCTTGTCCGGCCTCTGACCCGGAGCAGGTGCTGCGGGCAGGGGGGACCGTGAGGGGCAGGAACCGCTGGTGGTTGGAAGTTAGTGCCGCTGCCTGCGGGGTGCCGTTGGTAATGGAAACGCCCTTTGTCCGGGGGGCGTCCCGCTAACCGACATGAGGGGGGCCCTGCAGCCTTGGCACCACGCGGAGACTACGTCCCTCTGCCCCTGCGTCAGCTGCACGAAGCCAGGGGTGGCTGTGGCCATCGGGAGCGTCTGTGTCCTCCGGGGCAGTGGGCGGAGAGGATCCAGGAGCTGAGCATCCTGGCGTGCGGGAAAGAGACCGACAAGATCACAACAATGGCGCTGTGACGAGGGACGCGGGAGCCGACCCAGAGCACCCCGTGGCCGCAGCTGGCACCCTTGGTGCCCCAAACGTAGCTCTGGGTTATAGTCCCAAGTATAAAGCATCAGCTAGTCCATACGGATAGAAATAAGCGACTAAAGGAAGAAGAGACAAGTCTCCCACACAGAATTCCAAATAAAGTAGGAAGAAACCACGCCCTGGAGGGGCTGGGGCAGGACCCCCCCTCCCCCGGCATGGGCCGTGCACACGGACCCCCTTTGGAGCGCAGCGTGGACGGGGGAGAGAGGAGCTTCGCGGAGGAGAAGCCAGACCGACGCGCCCACTGCAGCCCGGCGACCGTGGCCGACACTGCGGGGGTCAGCGAGGCTGCCGGCAGGTGCCCCGACGCGGCGGGAGGAGAGGGCCCTGCCCCCGTGGGCTTCCTCCCAACCCCGTGACCCCAGTCCGACCCCGAGAGTGTAACTCGACTGGGACTCCGTACTGTCCTGGCAACTTTTCTATGTATCGGAAACTACGCTAAAATTAAAAGATTATTTTTTTTAAAAATTAGAGCACTCGGGAGGCGGCCCTTTTGCTGCTCAGGCGGTGGCCCCAGCCCCCTGCCCTGCTGGTCCCAGTGCAGGGGGTGTCGATGGCTGTTTTCCCCGCCCCCCAGCGAGGGGACACTTGCATCGTAGGGGACTCGGTGGCCAGAAAAAGTTCCTGATTCAGCTGCACACGGCTCTCCAGGGAGAGGCAGTGGGGGAATTGCGTGTTCTCGGGACCGCACTGGGACGCGCTCGCCTCTGGGCTGGGGCTTTTCTCGTGTGCACACAGGGAACTGCGTGAATGCGCTGAGGGGAGGCGAGGACACTGAGGCCGTGGGAGTCCGTTGAGGAGATTCTGGCGTCCTTTTCTCAAGCACGGATTTGAGAGGGGGGTGCCCCTCCCAGGCCCTCGCAGCCTGAGCCTCGCCGATTCCAAGGGGCCTCCGTGCCACCTTGCTGTGGTTACAGGGGGAATGTGCCATCAGTCGGAGGCTGGCACAGTCAGCTGCTTCCCGCTGACCTCAGCTTGGGGCCCTGGGACAGAATGGCCTTGGACCTCTTGTCCCCCCACCTGCCTGGGGACTCCCTGTGGACAGTGGCTGGCCCCGACCCCCGCACGTCTTCGGTGCCCAGGCCAGCCCTTCCCGCGTGACCCAGAGCTTTCCCCGAGGCTGGCCTCCGAGGGCAGGAGCCGGGCTTGGGGCCAGGCGGGCCTGCTGCTCCTTCTGCGAGGCCATGGGCGACGGACCGCCTCTCCCCGAGGCTCAGGCTTCTCCGTGAAAGGGGAGACACCAGGTGTCTGAGGTTTCTCTGAGGCTACGTGAGGGCTGCCAAGGGCCGAGCTGGGCACACTCGGGGCTCCGGGCCCACTCTTCAACTCATATCTCTGCCTGTGCTGGAAAGCCGGGGACAGCGCTCCTGGGGCCCGGGGACGCCAGCGCGGAGCCCGGGTCGGACACACGGGCTGGGACTTTTTTGCACATTGTTTTTCCAGAAGCGTGAGTACTGGGCGGGCAGGTTTCCAGCACCGAGCCCCAGCAGGAGGAGGCCCGCACTTGTGCCCTCAGTGGGTGGAGGGGCACAGGGAAGCCTGGGGTGACTGGCAGGCTTCAGAGGGAGTGGGGGTGAGTTGGGTCTTTGATGCGGCTGGTGGGAGGAGAGGGCCGTCCGGGCTGAAGGGACAGCGGGAAGGATATGAGCAGCCGTCTCTAGAACCATCCTGAGCCTGCCCTCTGCCTTCCTGCATATGGAGACAGAGCCCTGCCTTCCTGATGGGTGGGTGAGCAGGCGCATGGAGGCGAGGCCTTTGGAATTCGGAGTTTTGGAGGGGCCGCCCCCTGTGCGCTGGGGTGGGGGCGAGTAGCTGTGGGGTAGGTGGTCAGAGTGAAGGCGGGCCTTGGCGTTTGGGTCCGGGCGCCTGTGGGTAATGGCTGGTGCTTGTGCCCAGGCCCCTGGGGTGGCGTGTCCCCCCATGCAGCAGGCCGGCAGGGTGGCCCTCAGCCCCCACGGGGCCGAGTCGGAGCCGAGCGGGGCTGTGGCAGAGGGGCCGCCTCCAGGAGGCTGGCCAGGGCCACACTGCTCGGGGGCCCAGCAGCAGCCTTCGCTGCCCTGCTGCATTTCTGCTGAGCACGGGCAGTGGCTCCAAAGTGTTCCCTGTCACCCTCTGCCAGCCTGGCGGGCCGAGCCCTGGAGGAGGAAGTGCTGGACAGCTCCGCACCGAGCCCCTGCCCGAGCCCCTGCCCGAGGCTCTTGTCTGGAGGGGGAAGGAGCCGGACTCGCTGCCAGCCCAGCCCGTGGCTCTGAGACGGAGGGGAGCTCCCGGAGTCCAGGAGGGACTGGGCCCAGGGGGCGGGGAAGGGAATTGGGGAGGAGACGCTGTAATGCGTCCTTAAGGGTAGATGGGGACTTGTCAGGCCAAGAGCAAGCAGGACTATAGAGAGTAGAAAAAGCCAGAAGCAGCAGGACCTGTGGGGTGAAGAAGAGGCAGGGGGTGGGGGGCACTGAGGTCCTGGCTGGAACGGGTGCCTCCCCCACCCCCAGAAGGGCAGGGACACCTGCACTGGAGATCCGGGCAGGTCACCAGGTTACCATGGTTACCGTGGTGAGGCTGGAGGGCGTGGGAGGGGCGGTGCTGTCCAGGGCCCTGGTGCCGGGCCACAGGTCCCAATGGGAGGGGATCTCGAGTGAGGAGGAGAGGGGCCAGCCTTGTGCACATGGCTGTGAGCCTGAGGCTGGGCAGGGCCGTCGGACGGAGAGCAGCTGCTCGGGCCAGTGGTGGCCCGGGTGGGCACAGCCGCAAAGCCCATCCCCAGGCTGGTGGTCCAGGCCGACGGAGCCCCAGGCTGAGACTCAGGGTGGCCTGGCCACCCACAGCCCAGGCAGGCCGCCCGGCTGGGAGCCCGCAGGGCGCCTTGCTTCCCAGTCACCTCCTCTCCAGCACGTGGACGGGAAGCTAAGGATCAGAGAGGTTGGGGTGCCTGCCCAGGCTCACACGGCAGAAAGCAGTGAGGGCAGGTTTGGGCCACACCGTCCCCTCCGAGGACCCAGCAGAGAGGCAGCTGCAAGCCCAGTGCTTGGTGTGAGTCTCTAGGAGGCCAGGAAGCAGGTCTTTCCCGATCGGGCTGTTGGGGGCTCCGGCCTTTATCCACTCAGCCAAATAAGTAAACCGAGGAGACCTGTTTCTTATCTAAAGTCGCATTAGGACATTTGCTGCAGGCAAGAACTTTCCCCCAAAGATCTCACCCTGGGAGGTATCTCCTTTTAAAATGTAGTTATTAATCACTGTAGCTGAAATTAGCATAATCTATTCGTTTAAATGCAGAGCGCAGTGAGTGAGACTCCCCCTGTGGAGTCGGGGGGCGGGCATCGTCTTACTGCTGGACGTCGGGTGCGAAGGGACTGCCCAGCGGTCAGGCCTGCACTCCGGGTGGGAGGGGTCGGGTCCAGGGGTGAGGCGGGCCGGGAATGGGGGACCCCCAGGTGAATCGCATGAGCTCCCGCCCTCTCTTGGGGCTGGGGCTCTCCGTCAGAAGAGTGACCAATCTGTGTGGCGTGCTCCAGGCTCGGCGGCGGCTCGCATTCTAACGGTAAAGCTCCCTGCGGTCAGAACAGGCGGGGCCCAGGTTGGTAACAACAGTAGGGGGCCTATTGGCCCCCTCTCCTGGGTCCGCTTGTGGAACCCCTTCCCCCACCGCAGGCTGGACAGGGCCGGGCTGCCCTTCCAAAGGGTAACTTCTGAGTGTGCTCTGTCCTCCAGGCTTTTCTCCATCACGAGGAATTCAGTGGTTTGTGTCCACAAAATTGGTATTTAAAAATGCCTCCTGGCCCTTTGAAGTCTGGAGTGTTTGCCTCCGTGTTTTCTGGCTCTGCCCCGGGAGCCAGGCCTGCTGGAGCTTTGGCAGGCACGCCCCACTGGGTTTAGGTCAAGGAAAGGTTCTCGGAGGTTCTTGGAGTTAAAATGAAGTCTTCGGTTCATGGCTGGAGGCTTCCTTGCCGTCTGGGAAGCGTCTTCATCCTCTTCATTCTGTAGCTGAGTAGCACTTTCCACCGGGGATGATGGTGGCAATGACCGTGACAGGGGTACCGACGGCCTGCAGAGGCGTGGCCACACCGCGTGGGTCGGGCCGTCTTGGATCCTTAGGACCCAGCTCTCTGGAGAAGTCCCCGTAGCGGCCACTTCCTGGGTAAAAGCAAAACAGGTCTGTTGGCCCTGGGGCAGCGGGAGCGGCTCTGACCTGGGCACGGGCGCGTCCTGCGGGATGGGCCAGTGAGACGCCCACCGCCCTGCTCGTCAGCGCGTGGCCTCGCTCCGTGCGCCACTGCCAGCTGGCCTGGAAACAGTCCCTGCGCCCAGGCTCACGGGAGAGTTCCCTTCCCGCTCGCTCAGGACGAGGGCGCCGGCCGTCCACGGCTCGCCGGTGGCGTGTCCCCCCTGCAGGGTGCGCTCGGCTTGGAGCCAAGACCTTATTCTGTTACGGGGAGAGCCGGGGTGGGCCCCGGTGCCCCCAGACAGCTCAGGGTCCTCCCCTGCAAAGTGTATGCTTCAGGGTTGCCGAGAACCCGGTGAGAATGGACGAGCCGATCTTCGTGGCCGTCACACACGCCGCAGCTCTGGGGAGTCGTGATTAGTTTTATCTTTGTCACCTGGGTGCTTGGAACAAAGTGGCAGTGCTGAGTGAGGTGTTCCTGGGGGGCCTGTGTCCTCCGGCCACGTGGAGAGTGGGGGGGCTTCCTCGGTCCCACGCTCCCACCACTGTTCTGGGGGGACAGAGGGCCCTTCCCCCACTCGTGTTCCATCGATATAGGTATCCCCGCGAACAAGACGCGGTGGCTGGGACCCAGCTCGTGCTAGGGTTCCCCAGAGAAGCAGGACCAATAGGGCGGGGCTCTTCACGTATGCATGTACGTGTGTTGCGTGTTTATAATATGTATTTACACGTGGTGAATACACGTATGTGAATATGCACGTATGTGCGTCCCTACACACGTGCGTGTACACAAGAGGTTTGCTACAGGAATTGGCTCACGCAATCGGGGGGCTGAGAAGTCTGAAGACCCACGGTTTGCAGGTCGGAGCCCGGGAGAGCTACAGGTACACGTTTCAGCCCCAAGCCGACAGGCCTGGGACCCTAGAGGGGCCCCTGTCTCGCTCGGAGCTGGAAGTTGTCTCAGTTCACGGGCGGGCAGGAGGACTTCCTTCCTCAGCCTTTTCGTTGTCTGCAGGCCCCCAGTAGATTGGATGAGGCCCCCCCATCAGAGAGGGCCGCCTGCTCGACTGAATCTGCCGACCTGAAGTTCGCGTCACCCAGAAACACGCCCCCGGCACCCCCAGAGTAGTGCTGCCCCGAACGTCTGGGCAGCCCTCAAGCTGACACGGGGATGGACCATCGCCTGCTCTCCCGGAGACCGGGCCATCGGGAGACTTGGCAGCTCCCGGCGGCGCGGGCACAGCCCCTGACACGGGAGGAGCCCGCGGTGACGCCCGCTGGCTCAGGAAGGATGTGGGGCAGACACAGGGAGGCCTCGGGCCGGAGACACGTGACGCGGAGCTGCACCAGCTGCACAGCTGGGCCAGTGACGGTCTGATTTGTGGGGCAGCAAGGACAAAAAGGGTACCTCGATGCTGTCTTTTAAAGCCAACATTGGACCGCGAACTTAGAAAGCCACAGGGGGAAGGGGTGTCTCTGCAGGGCCAGGTTACCTAGGAATAAACAGCAGGAAATGGAAAACTGCATCCGGGAAGGGGGTCCCTTGGCTCTTCCGGGAAGACTCTGGCTCTTCCTGCCCCGGGGAGGCACTGGCTTTCCTGACCCAACAGACATCTTCCAGCCCAGGGCCGCTGTCCCGCGTGCCTCTGGTTGCCTGCCCGCCGTCCCCACTGGCCGCCGTCCTCTCGGCCAGAGCCTGCTGCAGCCGGGTGTCGGAAATGCCGGCCGAATGAGCGAGCACTTTGCCGGAGGGCCCGGGGTGGTGGTGCTCTTCTAGACCGCAGCAAGAAGAAGGGAGACGCCTCGGGCAGGAGCAAAGGTGTGGAGGCACCAAGGGGCCCAGAAACTGGGAGAAGTTCAGTAGATGAAACCCGAAGTAGGAGTGCGAAGAGATGGGTCAGGACACGATGCCGTCGTTCGTAGAAGATTTCGATTACCCAGCGTAGACCCTCCAGAGACTTTCGGTGCCTTGTCCTGAAGTGGGGGCATGAGTCAGGGATCATAGCAGATTCGAAGCTTCCAGAACCTTCCACAACCACATTTAAGTGTAAATAAGTTCCCCAAGAAATCGGGCCATAGGCAGCGTCCGTGGGATCGGACGGAACAGGCAGGAAAGAGAGGAATGGCCCCCGGCTGCCGGAACCACCGGAAACCAAGGATATGACAGTGGGATTAAATAATCAACAGGAGGGAGGAGAGAGCCCTCAAAAGTAGAATAAAATGATAAATGGATAGGAATGGACAAGAGAAGTTAAGGAAACAGGGTGACCTCCATCTGACCACGGTGCCTTGCAGATGAAGCAGGAATTTGACAGAAGGTCAGAGAAATAGGAACGTTCTCCATCACTAAAGGGCACACCTTTCTAGCCCTCAGAGTTCTTCGCCCAAGTAAGGGTGGCACATGACTGCGAGATTCCAGAGCACAGGGTTCGAACCCCGGGGGCTGGACCACGCGGTCACGGGGAGACTCGGGAAGGCGAGAGCGGCCCCTAACTGCCCCAGCGGCAGTTAGCTTAAATGCTGCCGGGCCATGATCTCCAGGCTAGAACTCTGCGAAACACAAGCCACGGCCTGGCATCTTGCCTTTTTCAGTGAACTCTTGAGGTCTGGTGTGCCACCAAAATAAAGGAATTAAACCCAGAAAAATGGGATCTAAGTGCAGGAGAGGGGCCCAGTAGCCTCAAGAGAAACCCATTGAGGTTGGAGCAGGAGATGGAAGCTTCTGGGGAAAAAAAAAAAGGAACCGACACCAGGTTCGATGCACAGAAAAAGGACTTATAATTCAATCAGGGAATTCCAGAAAAATGAGCAAGAGGATCATGGGAAGCCAAGCGAAGGAAAAGTCACAGCGGAGAGGAAGCAGTTCTGCGGAAGGCGAAGGCGGACTATTGATTAGGGAAGTGTGTTATTTAAATACAAATACAGTGAATTTGGAAACGGCCCTGGAGGAGGAGCAGCCTGAGGCATGGGACCTCTCACCGGCCCTTCACAGACAACCTCCAACCCGGTGAACCTGCTCTCCTACCTTCATAAAGCTTTTCATGCACAGAATCAGGGAAAAGAAACTTTTCAAAGACAGTTAATCCTTGTAAGGTACATAGACCAGTGCTCGACCCGTGAAAGGGCTGTGTTCTCAGCCTGGCGTGGGGAAATGTCCCTCTGCAGAAGGTCAAGGGCCAGGCCAGGCGGTGGCCATGGCCAACAGGAAGCGTCCTCGGTGGTGGGCACGTGGGGTCGCAGGGAGCGAGGGCGGAAGGTCATGTGGATGGGGCGGTGGTGATCTCAGGAGGGGCGTGCCCGCGTGCCTGTGGGAGCAGAGGTGCAAGGAGGGCATGTGATGACACTCTAGAATGCCCCAAAGTGTGTGGGATGCTGCTCTCCCAGACCCTTTCCTTGTCCCAGCTCTTAGTGACCCCGGGTGAGGGAGATCAGGGGATTGGAGGGACCACCCGTCCTTTCCCTCTGCCTGTTTCCAGTTTCCAGAGGGACCAACTGGATTCCAGGAACGGGAACCACTGCCCCGGGTGCGCACAGCCGTGGTCCCAGGGGGAGAGCTCCCCAGGGGCCTCGGTGCTCCCGGACCAGTGCAGGGAGGCCCCCCGAGGTCTCCACCCCCCCTCACTCGCGGGGGCAGCGGCTGCCTCATAGAGAAAGCCCAGCAATTCTGAGAGCCATAATGTGCGATAAATCCCAATATTTCTGCCATTAAACAATAGCGTCACGAGGGCTGAATTGCCACCTGCAATGAGTAAATTAAATATTGACGATTTCATTGACTGTTAGATTTAATTTGGAGCCATCTTGCTGCGGCCGTAATGGGGCTGGAGATGACTTACTATTTAATCCCGGCTGTCATCCCCGTTAAGGGCTGAATGATGAGGAAAAGATGTACTCGTCCGGGTGAACAAGTCTGGACTCTCAGGCGTCTGCCCCGTAAATCCGGAGCCCGAGTGGCGCGCCCCTCCCCCCCCCCCCAGTAGCCTTACCTCCTCCCCCAGGCAGGACTGAGAAACGCCGTCTTCCTCCCTGGACACCTGCCCTCACTTTGTTTCCCCACGGGGAAGCCGGGATCTCCCACTGGCTTGTAGGGACTGGGAGCCTCGGCTTTGTGCCCCGGGGCTGAGATGCTCTGCACCCTTCCTTGCGGGCTGGTGGCTGGCCTCCGTGGGGACGGAGGGGACGCCGAGCCCCAGACGGCACGGGCGGGGCTCATCACATAGCTATCAAGCAACTTGGCGAATTTCGGTCACTCTCCCCGGCTGCAATGTCACCAAGTATCGCTGAGCGCTGACCGTGGGGGCCACGCCCCATTCTGAGCACCGATCCTGGATCAGCCCACTTAAGGGTCACAACCGGTGACCTGTGAGCATCGTCGTGATCACCCACATGCGGAAGGGAAGCCCGCAGCGGTCCAGGGTCCCACAGCCGAGGAGTGGTGACCGGGATTCTGAGCCCGGGGCCGGTGCTCGGGGCCCGGGACTGTGCCGCCAGCCCCCGCCCACTCGGGCCTGCCCCCGCTGGGTCACTGGGCTCTGCTGGGAAGATAGTGCCATCCTGCCTGCCTGCCCCACAGCACTGCTGTCCCCCTTTGCCCCGTCTCACGCCTCCTGGCCTCGGACCCCCTTTCCCTCCCGCTGCAGGGAGAGGCCTGCCTCATCTGTCAGGATGTGCCCCTTCCTTCAGCGCCAGCTTCTGTGATGCGGATACTTACTTCTCAGTTAGTTACCCCGAGGACCCGCGCTCCTCAGGGGAGGCCAGATGGATGTTCCGGGGAAGCAGGGGGAGACGGAGCGGGAGATGGTGAAGTCGAGGCAGGACTTCTCGCAGAAATCCACGCCCCGGGGCTCAGGTGGGCGGGGTTGGCGCGAGGCGGTCCTGGCCCGCAGAAGCTGGGCTGGGAGAGGGGCAGCGGGCTGCCCTGTGCCTTCCCGATGTGGGCACCCGGACGAGAGAGAATTCAGGAAGGGGCTCAGGTGCCTAGCATCTCTGAGACCAAGATGCGTGGGCCCAGAGGCGGAAGGGAGCCCTGTGTCCTGGTGGCCGCGGACTGAGAAGTATTGGACAAGCACTGCGTGCTTGCAAAAGTATTTTCTGAGCGGATTTAAAAAAAAAAAAGGGACTGTAGCTTCTCAGTGCAGTCAGGGGGCCTCCCCCAGCTCAGGACCCCGCTGCAGTGGGCTGTGACCCAGACATGTGGACCCCTTCATGGGCCGAGGAGCGCTGGGGGTCGCACCCCACTGCAGCGGGGTCCTGAGCTGGAGGACTCAGCCTGACCCCTGGGACCAGCGAGGATGCAGGGAGGAAGGCTCCGGGGGGCAGCCCCCGCTGATGGAAGAGGGGGCACCTTCCGAGCCTGGGTTCCAAATCAAATGGGGCTTGAAGCTTCGGGCCCCAAGCCCACACACGAAGCTGTGGGTCTCAGGAGGAGGGCTGGGGGCCTCCCAGCGGGTGGGGGGGTCTCCATGTTAACAGGGGCCCCCCTCCTGACGCCCCCACCATGAGCTTTAGGAGAGGAAACACTCAGAGATGTTGGCTGTGTTAAAGGAGCCACGCCTGGGCTGGGATGATGTCGCGAGCAGAGAGACTAATTAATGAATTAGAACAGGAAAAAGAAAATGAAACAGAACATGGGGAACGAGAAGCGATCACAGCAGGAAAGCCCTGTGGAGCCCGGGACCTGTTGGGTTCGCGGGAGACCGAGGGACGGTGGGGGGTGGGGCGCGCACGGGGGCTGCAAAGCCCTTCGGAACGGTTGCAGGTTACATTTCCAGTTTGATGCTCCAAATGGGTTGTGCTTCTGCTTCAAACGTAACGAGCTGGGAAGCCACACTCAGACTACAAGTGCCTCCCGTCCCAGGTGCAGGGTCGGGTCCCCGCGAGCGTCTCTGCCCCGGCCGGGGTCCTCCGCGTCCGCGTGGAGGGTGCAGCGGGGTCCTTCTCCTCTGGCTCCAGTGTGCCCGGAGCAGGGAAGGGGCAGCTCACCTGGCTCCAGCCCACCCCCTGCCCTCCCTGGGCTGCTCTAGAAGAAACCCCAGGGGGTCCAGGATGGGAGGAACTGGGTCAGTAGGATTGAGCACCCTTTGCTCAACTTTTATGTGGGCTGACTCGGGGGGCCCTCGTGGAATGATCGAATGAATGACTTGGGCCAGGGAGGGAGAGAGGGATCCCAGCAGAGGGCACAGCGCAGGGGACTCTGAGGCCGCCCTCCAGAGAGGGGGCCGCCTCTTCCCCATCTTGTTGCTGAGACCCGGAGAGCTCTGCTCGCACTGGGACCATCAGCCCTCCACGGAGCCCCAAGATTCTGGTGTGCCCAGCCTGCCCCAGCTGCTGCCTGCCCACGGCTGCCGGCTGAGGCTGAGATAGTGGGGACGGCTTACACGCCCCCATCCTGCCACCGTAGGTGGGGGGAGCCTTGTCCGGTGCTCGAGATGAGAGGATCCCGGGATACCCCCATTTCTGCCTGTCCCCCCAACTCAAGCCCGCTCAGAGGCGCAGGGGCAGGGAGATAAGCCCCTAGCTGCTGGCCGCTGGCCTGGGGAGTCCCACGTTCCTCGCAGAGCCGTAGAACTCTGGCTCCCTACTCGGGGACAGGAGGGGCTCAGATTCAAGGCTTGTGTCTGCCTGGGAAGCCCCCAGACCTCATGTCGTTCGGCCAGAGTTAAGCTGCCCCATTTCACAGAGGACCTGGTGGGACCCAAGTCAGCCACAGTATAAAATAGGGAGGAGCCTGGCTGGCTCAGTCAGTACCGCGTGTGACTCTTGATCTCGGGGTCGTGAGTTCAGACCCCACGTTGGGCGTGGAGCCTGCTTAAAAAAAAATTGTAAAAATAATTTGCACGTGAACTAGAGCTTGATAAAACCCAGTGTTTCTGCAGCACCCCACATGCAGGAGGGCTTTCCCTCCTTATGTAAGCATCATCACCAGCAATTTATGAGAAATTACAGCAGGAAAAGGGAGGGGAGCGTGCGGATATTAACCACCGTCTAGACCGGCAGTCGGCCCCTCATGCCTGAGTCTCCTGCGATCCTGCGAGGAAGGGATCTCCCTCTCCAGTTGACGGAGGAGAAGATGAGGCTCAGGTGGAGGTCTGACCCAGTGAGTGCCGCCCCAGAGCCCAGCTCCGTGCCGGACTGCAGAGCCTGGACGCCCCCGTTCCCCCACGTCCTTCCCTCCCCATCCACGGCTCTGTTTTTCATTTTAGAGCACGCCTGTGAGGTGGGCTGTGCACGGCATTTGTCGTTTCTGGCGTCATGTGCTCACTCGTCAGGAGCTCGGTCTAGCTCCTGGGTCCTGAGGACGCTCTCCCCAAGCATGTGTCCCCATTCAAGGTCCTGAGGCTCCCTGCCACGTGGGTCTGGATGGCGGAAGCAGCATGTGCCAGCTGAGCCCCGGGTCGCGTCAGCGTGCTGGTTGGCGGACCGGGTTGGGCTGGGCGTCCGTCTTACGGGACGGTCAGTGCACTTCCCGGCTCTGCTGTCGCCTGCTTTGAGTCCCCAGCTCGTCCCTGTCCAAACGTGCTATTGGTGGGCTCGCTTTGGTCAGGACCTTTAAGGGACGGGGGAGGAAGGACAGGAGAAAGTGGACGGGAGAGGCACATGGCAGGTGGGCTGGAGTCGTGGCCCTCCCGGTGCGAGCGCCCAGCCCCTAGGAGCCCATGCCTCACGCCACCAAGCCCGGAAATGGGATGCACATGGGAACAAAGCTTGTTTCCTCACCTTCTCTTGAAGGGATGTAGTTTCCAGCTGCTGCACGGAGCGCATTTAACTGCCTGGGGGTACCTGGGGGGCTCAGTCAGTGGAGCGTCCGACTCCTCAGCTCAGGTCATGATCTCAGGGTCATGAAATCGAGCCCCACATCGGGCTCCGCGCTCAGCAGGGGATCTGCTGGAGAGTCTCCCTCTGTGCCTCCCCCAGCTTGCGTGTGGTGTGTGTCTCTCAAATAAATAAATCTTTAAAAAAAAATTTTTTAAGATCTTATTTATTTATTTGACAGAGAGAGACACAGTGAGAGGGGACACAAGCAGGGGGAGTGGGAGAGGGAGAAGCAGGCAAGCTTCCCGCTGAGCAGACAGCCCGATGCGGGGCTCGATCCCAGGACCCTGGGATCATGACCTGAGCTGAAGGCAGCCGCTTAACTGACTGAGCCACCCAGGCGCCCCCCCCCAAATTTTTTTGTAAGCTTTAACGGCCTAATTATGCAGGGGTAGCTGGGAGCTGCCCGATGCTGCCCGAGGACAAGTGTGTCCACGGTCTCCGAGGCATCCCGCACCCTGCGTCCCACTTGAGTCTGACCAGCGGGGGGCGGTAGAATTCCCATTTCGCAGATGAGAAACTGAGGCTCCTGGGGCTCCGCATGTTAGAGCGGATGGTTGGCGAGTAAGGGGGCAGCGGACTGGCAGCTGCGCGAAGCCGAGTTTCCTGACCCCACGCCCAGGGCTCTTCCTTCGCTCGGGTGCAAGTGTGCCATCTTCTGGGGCTGTCAAGGCCAAAGGTCCAAAGACATGTTCTTGAGCACCCACTGTGCTCTGGGCATCGAGGATTTGCTTTCAGGTGAGACAGATTTGGCCTCCCAGGCGCCGAGACACGGGCTGGAATGTGGGGGGCGGGGTATCCTTGGCGCCCGGGAACCTGCACGGATCAGGTGCGCGGCTGGGCCGGATGCGGAACCCAGGGCTGAGCCTCTCTCTGCCCCAGGTGGCAGCTGTCGCATGTGTCCCTGCACGTGGGGACTGAACCCTGTCACTCAATTGAATGTTAGGTTTCCAAAGAAGGGGGTTTGGAGAGGGACAGCGGTCACGGTGCATGCCGGGGGTTGCAGACGGCGTGGGGGGCCTGCGGGAAGCCCGGAGCTGGCCGTGTCCCTCAGGGGAAATGGAGGCACAGACCAGCCTGCCGGGGAGCCAGGCCTCCTGACCTCTAGTGGCGCCTTTCCCAGAGCCCCACACACTTCCTTTTAGCCTCCAGGTCCTGAACCTCCCCAAATACATCCCCAGGGGCTTGCACTGACCTGGTCCTGCGTGAAACAAAACCGGAGCGTACGTCCTGCCAAGGGCCCAGGCTTACCGTGTCCCAGGGATTCTCATGCTGCTGTTGCAGTCAACCCAGGTAGACCTCTGGGTGGAGGTGACGCCCCCCCCCCCCCCCCCGTATGCTGCTGGGGGACAGACGCAGGGACCTGTCTGGTTCGGTCCCGGGCTCCAGGCTTCCGGGCAGAGAGCATGCTGGGCTAGAGGCCTGCAGGCAGGATTGCACCTGTAGGGGAAGGAGAGGGGGAGGGATGGGGTGGGCGTGAGGGCCCGGCTGCTGCGTGGTCAGGGGCCCCACTGAGCTGGAACTTGCTCTGGATCTTTCCTCTGGCTCTGGCAGGCCTGGGCCCCGGCTCCCACGTCCCCGCCCTACCCTTCCACCCCTGCCTCTGCCTCCGGCTTGTGTCCTCAGGTTCTCAGATCCTCCCTCCCTCTGAGTCAGACCCGCCACGCTAGACCTTGGGGATCAGCCCCCGCAGCCCCACCCCCGTCATGCAAATGGGGAAACTGAGGTCCAGCTGGGTCAAAGGCTCTTGCACACCCATCTCCTGGGTGGCCTCCAGAGATGTCCTTTGACGTCCTGGGATGCGTGGGTGGTCCTGCCCTCCACGTGGCTTCCCTGCGTCCTGCGGGCCTCGCTCGAGCTGCAGGGGCCCTGCTGTGACCCTGAGCCTTTGCCCTTCGTTCTCTGGGCCCTGTGCCGCTCAGAACAGTTAGAGCACGCTCGGTCCCTGTGGCCAGCCTGCCTGGTTCTGACCCGGCTCCCTCCGCCTCCCGGCCTGGGCAGGTCATTTCAGTGTCACAGGGATGAGAAGAGTCATCTCATAGGCTCGTCCAGGGAACGAAGTCAGCCATGCTCATCAGGGGCCGTGGCCAGCGTGGCCAGTGCGCTTGGTATCCTCGTAGCTGTTCTTGCCCCCAGGGGTCTGTGTTTTGGGGTACCGGGGCCCAGGGTGCCCCCCAGGTCCTGCCATGGCTCAGGAAACCCACGGGGTCCATCTGCTGCCCATCGACTACTGCCTGGGGGCCTGACTCTGTGTCCCTCACCCCCATGGCCAGGCTTGAGATGGCCCGGGCCCTGGATCAGCTGCCTTTTTCCTGAGTCCTGCTGAGAAAAGGGGGATGTGCCCTCCGGCGTTGCTGGCACAGATGCTGGGCCTGGGCCTGATGTCCGAGATCCTTCCGGCCCCAGGCTTGCTGGGCCCCCACCCTCCAAGGGCACCCCCTCCTAGCCAGGCCTTTGTCCCTGCTGGGCCCTCGTTCCTCGTCCAGCTCACTCTCCGCCTCGGGGAAGGTGACACGCTCCGTCTGCACCCCACTGAACTCTGAGCCCCCGGAGGGTGGGAGCTGCTTCTGATTCACCCCTGCTTGCCTGAGCCCAGAAGGAAATGCAGCCGGGGTAGGGGAGGGGACCGTTGTCGGCATTCTGTGATCTGTCTACTTGTTCAACCAATATTTGTCGAAACTTTAAAACTTGAACAAGCTGGGATGTTCTGAAGTTGGTATAGTAATTAAAAATTAAATTCCATGAAAGGATAGTAAGTTGATGAGTAAGTGGTGAGATGCTTTACCTTTTTCATCCTAAGCCTTTGAAATTCCCTGGGTGCCTTACACGGACAGTGAATCTCAGTGACACCGGCCACATGTCACGTGCTCACCAGCAGCAGGTGGCTGGCGGTCCGGCACTCGGAGGTGGCTTTGGAGGTGTGGAGAGCCGAGGCCAGATCCCAGCTCTGCCTCTGCCTCGCTGTGTGATTTGAACAGGCCACTCGGCCTCTGTGTGCCTTGATTTCCTCATCTGTGAAATGGGACTTAGCTCTAGTTCGTGGTGGACAAGACGTGCCGGTGGAGCGTCTCTCTGACGTTGCTCCTCTCTTGGGGCTTATTTCTTGGCAGGACGTCTCAGGGACCTCGGGTAGAAGGGTTGTGGGGGGAGAAGGGACCCTCCGAGTATTGAGAAGTGGGGTGCCATGGCCCGGAGCTTGGTTGGCACAGCAGAGGTCTCTGCAGGGAGCAGCCTCGAACCAGGTTGGCAGCTAGCACCTTCCCTGTCCCCCGAGCCCAGCAACACCCCTGCCCCTGGCGGGGACTCTGCAGGGAGGAGCCCTCCGGGGGCACGGGGGATGGGGGTGACGAGCCAGCCACTGCTTTCCCGATGGAGACTTTGGCCCGTGCATCCCAGCAGTGAAGACGGCAGCATGCTGCTTTACTCCTGAGAGGTGTCCTCCCCTATATTTAGCCTGTAAGGATTTCCCCCCTCCTTTAGTACATTTAACTCAAAATCTAAAACTTATTTTCAACACAGTATTCATTTCCAGCCAGACGTGCCGTTTCTTCTAAAAATACTGCAGCAGAGAGAACAGAATGTTGAGTGTCTCGGGGGGCAGCGGGCCATGGTCACACCGTCACCAAGCACAGCCCCGCATGTCACTGGGTCCAGCTCAGGGCAAGCTCTACTGGAGGCGTGGGCGTCCGTGACAGGGCAGGAGACCCCCCTTCTAGAGCCGAGCGTCTTACATTCCTGGTCTCACCGGTCCTTCACCGCCCCCTGAAGCCGCTATCAGCATCCCCGTTTTGTAGAGCAGCTGAGGCTCAGGGTGGCCTCCCCAAAGTCACAGCCGCCTGAGGCCGTGTTGTCCTCCCTCTCGTGGTAGCTCCCTTTTTCTCGGGGATGCTAGGCTCTGGGCATGTGTCACATGCTTCTCTTTGGACTGTCCGAGCAGACCAGTGTGGACCAGTTAAGTGTCCCTGTTTTACAAGCGATGCGTGAGTTCTGCAGGGGTTACGGCCGGTGGGTGGCAGGGCTGGGATTGGAGTCCAGGTCTCTGGGGCGCTTTCCTGCAGCTCCCGGCGAGGCACCCGGGAGCGTGGGGGGGCGTCCAGGGCAGGGGCAGGAGTGACAGCAGGACTGGTCACCACGACCCCTTGGGACCACCCCTGGCAGCTTACACGTGTGGACATTGGGTTGGCATGGCATTTTTGGACGCTCTGTTTTAACCTGACGAAGAGTAGATGTTGTGTCGTTGCGGCGAGTGTGTGTTTAACCAGCCGTCAGACGTCCAAGGCCCCAGGAATGTGCCTAAGCGGGGCGGGCACTGCCCTCACTCCACAGGGTAAGGCTGCGTGGGTCCCAGGCTGTGTTCTCCCCAGGACTCACGAGGTGAGCGTGACAGCCCAGGGTGGCAACGTGAGCCAGCCCGGCGGTGATGCTCTGGTGCCCCGGGGTTGGGGCGGCGAGTAATGCCCTGCAGTCCCCGAGCAAGGGACAGGGGAACCGCTGCTCTTTCCTTGTTGGAGAAGCAGTCCCAGGAAAGGGCTCTGATTGGTCTGCTAGGTCACGTGCCCGCCCTCTCGACCAATACTAATTCCCAGCTAACTCAGGGCTGTGATTGGCCAGGCTGAGTCACATGTCCCAGCCCCCCCCCCCCCCGTGAGTTCTTGGGGGGCCCGGTGCGCTTCCTTTTGCGGCGCGGGCGGTGGGTAACGTCACCCACTGTAGTTGAGTGAGGGTGAGGAAGGGCCTTCCAGGCAGGGGGCACAGCGTGTGCGTGCATGTGCGCATGCGCCAACACTTGTGCGTGCAAAGGCCTGGCAGCTTGAAGAGTGTCCCCCAGTCCGCTGGCCCGATCTCCTGCTCTCTCCTCCCCAGGCTTCCCGTGGGGTGGGCTGGGGGTGGGACTTGCACACCACCATCCTTGGGGACACTGGCTGAGCCTGGCCAGGGTGAATCCAGGAGGGGCATGCATTTCAGAGGAAAAGCCCCCCAAAGTCTGCTCCGCCATGCACCCAAGGGGGACGGGAGGAGCCGCGTGAGAAAGCTGGTTGACCAGAACTCTTGTCCTGGCCCGGGGTTGGGGTCTCCGGCCATGCAGAGGGGTGGGAGGAGCAGCTGCGACCGAAATCCCCGGCCTGAGCCCGGCGCGCGGTCGGCGAACAGGAACCCCGCGGCTTCTTGCGGCCTCGTGGGGCTGGTGCAGGGGTCAGGCTGCCGTGTAAGGACTGGGCGCCTTTGCTGTTGGTTCCCTTGTCTTCCTCCTTCGGGGCTGTCGGAATTACTCCTTCCAGGGCTAAGTTTCCCCACTTGTAAAACGGGAAGTGTAACCAAGATGCTTGGCAACGGTTGGTTCCTTTTTTTTTTTTAATTTTATATATTTATTTTGCGAGACAGCGAGAGAGAGCAGGCATGCGCCAGCAAGGGGAGGGGCAGAGCGAGAGGGAGAGACAGAGAATCTTAAGCAGGCTCCACACTCAGTGCGGAGCCCCACGTGGGACTCGATCTCACGACCCTGAGATCATGATCTGAGCTGAAATCAGGTCACAAATCGCTTTGCTGACTGCGCCACCAAGGTGCCCCTGTTAGTTCACGCTCTTACATCAGGAAAGCCTCTCGCCTGAGGCATGTGCCCCAGAACGTCTCAGAGCTGCTGCCAGGCCTCCGTCGTGTGGGGTGTGAGGGTTAGACGTCTGTGCGGCACAGAAGTGCCCGGAGGTGGCTTTGGCCCCTCCCTGTTGGCTGCAGCATCGCAGGGGAGGCTTGTGCTCCCGAGGAAAGTCCTTGGGGCTGAACGGTGGCCGGAGGGAATGGTGTAAGAGAGCCTGGGGCCGGCTGAGCTTGCTGAGAGGAGGGACAGCCGTGCTGAGTCTGCGTGGCCCTGTGCCTGGGGCCCCCTGACAAACCCACCCCGTCCCCTAAGCCGATCCATCATCCTGGGCAGGTGGGGACACCGGAGGGGGCTTCTGGGTGGGCTGCAGCTGGCCATCCTCCCCCGCGCTCGCCATTACCTGCATGGGTCTCGGCGAGGCTGGGGCACTGCCCAGACGTGACCTCGTAGACCCCACTCAGCATTCAGTGGGTCTGGCATCCAGAAACCTGTCCGGGAGTGAGGATCACACCGGGGGGGGGGGTTCTTTCCTGCAAAATGAATGTGCTGGCTCAGGGCGGGCCCCGTGATGGAGCTGCAGGGGCCGTCGCGGCATCTGGGACGGGGAGCGCTCTGTGGCCAGGCTGTCACCGCTCCCACTGCACATGTGCCCTGCCCAAGGCCGGGCTCATCAATGTCAAGTTCAGAAGATATCTTCTAGGGCCCTACCTAACCATCTTCCCTAGACGCTGGTGACCCCATCCCAGAGATGGGGAAACTGAGTCAGGAGAGGAGGCAATGGTCTTACGTCACTCTGAAGTGGAGGTGGCACAAGGATTGTTTCCATTTGGCACGAGAGACCCTGGAACCCCTCCCCTCCTGCCACTCAGGGCCACGTGCTAGAATCCCCACCATGGCCATCCCCTCCCAGATCCCCAAGTGCGGCACTAAGTGTCACAGTCCCCCTCTGCCCTGCTCTGGACAGGCTGGTGCTGGGACATACCTCTGAGGGGGAAGGGGTTTGGCTTATGCCTTTCTTAAGCACCTTCTCTGTGCCAGGCACTGTGTTCCTCTGTCTTCCCCAGTCCCACTGTGTGTCTGAGGTGGCGCTGCTGAGCCCTTGGGGAAGCTGAGCTCCTCTCTCTGTGTGTTCTCCCTCCCTCCCCACCCCTCCCCCCCTCCCGGCCCCCAGCCTGGTCTCATCCTGCAGGGTGGGGTCAGGAGGAAGAGAGGGAGGGGTAGGGACAGGGTGGTGGGAGGACTGTGACCTTGAAGCCTTAAGGCCCCTCCCAGAATCCACCCCGGCTCCCCTCCCAACCATCTCTCACCAGCTGGGGCAGGGTCACTGCACCCCCTTACATTTTCATCGTCCACACATCCATCTGGGTCTTGATCCTCAACTCCCAGAATCGTGGAGACCAGCTAGACACAGAGTTGCCGTAGCCACATCACACCGCACCCCACGCCCTTCCCTGTTGTCAGGAGCCTCCCATCCACCGCCGTCGGTGCTGGCCGAGTAGGGGCCGAGTGGGCGCCGAGTGCGGACAGGCTCACGGACTGGGACCTCCAGATCTGAGTTCACCTGGCCCAGCACCTGCTTAGAGCCTGTCCCCCCACACCCTGGGGGGGACCTTGATCTGCTTACATCTGTCCACACGGGACACTGCTCCCCCAACTAGAACCCTTGTGGGAATGCATGGCCCTGCTTCGAGGGTCACTCCGGAGCCCCTGGCTTGCTGGAAGGTTCTGTATCTCGGTCTGGGTGGTGGTTACTTGGGTGTAGACATTCGTTCCAGTCCGTCGGGCTGCGTTCTGAGCTCTGCACCCGTCCCTGTAAGTAGGCTGGGTCTCCGTCTTATACACTGGGGCCCCCTTTTGGAAGCTAAGAGTGTCTGGGTCAGTGCCTGGGGGAGGCTTGCTCCCGGAGAGGTGGGGGGGGCGCCTCCCGGGGCTCCGGGCCAATGTGTGTCCCTTAAATTAGGTTCCGTGACTTCGGAGGTGGCGGGATGAGGAGGCTGAGGCCAGTGGGGGTGTGCGTCCCCCGGTCACATGTGGAAATTAGATTCCTGACCGACTGTGTGTCTTCCCGAGGTCCGCAGGCCGGTGGGGAGAACACTCCCCATTGGACACACCCCCATCGATGGCATTCCGCGGTCACTGGGATTTGTTAGAAGACACGGTGGCCTCCGGATCCGAGGGCCCAGAGAGCTGCTCCCAGGCCTGCCACAAAGAGCAGATGCAAATACCCCACGTCCCAGATAGCGGGGGGCCTGAGGCTGGGGGACAGGTGGTCTGTGGGGGCCAAGGCCCGGGGAAGGCCAGGCACCACCCGTTTCGTGTTTCCCTCTGGCCTGGGGCCCCTGTGCCGCTCTCCTGGCAGCCTCGGAGACAAGCCCCCGCCCCAGCCCCCGCCCCCGCCCCGGCCCCCGCCTTCCCTCCTGCATGTTCTCCATCGAGGCAGGGTCCCTGGGACTGATGAGAGGAAGGAGAAGTAGCCCGGGGCTCTTCCCGCAGGCACGAGGCTCCAGCCGCTGTCCCTGGGTCCCCTGTGCGACAGGCCACTGCTGGCCCTCTCCAGGGCTGCAAGGCCACATCGTCACCGGGGCTGGGCTCCTCCTTGAGGGGACCCCTGCAGTGTGTGTGTGGGGGGCAGCCTGCTCCGGGGCGGGGGGCTTCTAGCCCGGGGCTACCATCCCGGCAAGCGCCTTCAGGGAACGGGGCCTCCCGGCGGGCCAGGCAGGGGCCCTGGGCCGGGATCCTGATGGGCTTCTGCCCTTCTGCGTCCAGTGCTCTCTCGGAAATGGCATTTCTTTCCCAGTTTTGGGGATGTGATGCAGCTGCTTTGGGTGGTCCCACGGACACCCCCACCCGCAGTGCAGGCACAGCTTCCCGAGCTGCCAGCCGTGGGGAAGTTTCCAGCACACCCCCGCCCCCGCCCCCCCTGTGGTTGCCAGGGACTCGTGGCCGGCTTTTTTTGGCTTACCCTCCAGATCACAGCCCCCAGTCGTCAGTCCACGATGCCATTTAGAGTGTGTATTTCCTACTAAATAGCATAAAATTACACCCTTTCAAGTTAATGAAACCACTTTGCAACACGGGCTGCTTAGAGTGGGTTTTAAATGTCAGCGCTGAGTAGCCGCTCGTGTTTTCTGGGGCTTTCCGATTAAGAACGGCCTCCCCAGGAAGGACCTCTGCATTGGTTAAGTGGCCCTGGGCAGCCTGCCGTGGCTGGCCCGCTCGGTCAGGGTCACCAGGACCCAGCCGGGCGGGAGCCGCCTGTGCAGGGCCGTACGGTTTCCCCCACGGCGCACTCAGTAAATGGGTTTGCTTGGAGGGCCATTGTGTGCGACATCCCCGGGTCTGAGCTCTGGAAAATGTCTCCCTGTGGGGTGTGGAGAAGCCGGTTTCGGAAGAGCGTTCTTGTTTTAAAGACCCAGTGTTTCAGTCTCCCGAGCGCCCCGTTGGGCGGAGCTGCCGTCTCCCAGGAGCTGCTGTGCACCGGGGAGGGCCCGCCTCCCAGACCCCAGAAAGGAGCAGGGAGCCCAGGGCAGGGTCGGCAGCTGTGGGTGCCCCCGGGCAAGAGCCTCCCAACAGGGCCAGTCCCGGGGGCCGAGCTAAACAGGCCTCTGCACCGCTCTGAGCTGCTCGGAAGCTCGGCCCGCCAGCAGGCAGTCACGTGGGAAGAGAGGAGAAGCACCTACAGTCTCCCGTCTGCCCCAGAGGACTCTGCCGTGGCCTACGGTCCACACCTTGCCAGCTGGCCTCAGGTCTGACCTCCACCCAGAAGCCCCCTTCGTGCCCTGGCTACACCATCCAAGAGCCTACAGTGGCCTATGGCTCCGCGGCACCCACAGGGGATGGCCAAGCTCCTGGGTGTGGCATTCAAGGCCCCCACCTGCCCTCCACTCCTTCACTACCCGCCTTTGGCTTTGTGGTCCAGCCCCCTGTGCTTAGAGCCCCTCGATGCCCCTGCTTCTGGTGCCCGAGCCCCTTCCACCACCCACCTGTCCCTCTTGATTACCATGCACTTACCGGGCTGCCCACTTGAACGTTCTGGTCCATCCTTCAAGGCCCGGCTCAGACACCACCTCCTCCAGGAAGGCTTCCCAGTTCCCCTCTGCACAGAGCCCTCTCTGCCTCCGTTTAGGCTTATTTTTTAACTACTGATACACAAAGGGAACTACAATAAATCTCCACATGGTCTCTGCCCAAACGAATAAAGAGGCATTTTGTCACATTGGCTCTGATCGTTTTGTGAAGGGGTGAAACATGCAGAAGAAGTGGGCGTCCTCCACGCTCCCCCCTCCAGCCCTCCCCTCCCCTAGGCAAGGGCAGCCACGATTATGAACGGTTTTGCGTGTTTACCACATATCAGCAAACCTCCCAGTCGGGTGGTGCTTGCTGGACGTGAACGTTACCAGGTGGCGGGTAGCCCTAGTGGGTGTCCCGGGGCATGTCCCCAGGCTCTGTGATGACACGTGTACTTCTGGCTTATCGCTCTGGCCGCTGGGAGCCAGAGAATGTTCTCCACCGTGCGGACGTGAGAGCTGCTCCACCCTCTGCCAGCGGGCAGTCAGATGCTGTCCTAAAGCCACTCCTGTCTGTGTCCCCCGCACGTGGGTGTGCGTGGCCCAGGGGTGTGTGTCCAGAAGGGGAGCCGCAGACCTGGGCATGCCTGTCTTAGCTTCAGCGGGCAGCCCCATTGCCACTGTCTGCACGCCGGCCTCTCCCTCTCTTCCTTCTTGCCTCGGTGGGTCCTTGACATATTTGTGAACGAAGGAGTCATTGGAATGATTCACGCCTCCTTCCCTCCCCTCTGGTCCTTGGAGCAGGGAGGGCAGCTCCCGCTCCCCCTGCTTTAGACAGGAGGCGAGAGGGACCCTCGTCAGGACCCAGGCCAGCAGGGGAATGAGATCTGCATGCAGGCCGGCCGGCCCCGACAGGTGCCCGAGGCTCCGGGCTGGGCGCCCAGTCCCAGGTGTGGACTTAGACGGCGAGGTCCGGGAGGAGCAGAGATTGCCAGGACGGGGCGGTGAAAACAGGTGTGCATTTCCCTGGGTTTTCACACGAACCCCCCGTGGGCCCTGAAGGTCCCGCGTGGACGGGCTTGGGGTCAGCGGGAGCCGGCGTGGGGGCACCAGGCTGGGAGGGTGGTCGCGGCGGGACCGAGCCGGGGTGCGCCCGCCGCACGCGGAGCTCCGAATCCTTCCCCGCCGCGGTAAAGGCGGCCGGCGGGTGTCGTCGGTGAGTAATAAACCGCTTTCACCCGACGGCGGAAGTGGTGCTTCTGTTACGTTAGTATTTATCAGCATTTCCCGACCTTGGGCTCCGTCGTCATGCTTGCCTCATGTCGCGGCCGTTCTCCGAAGATGGGAGGAAAGCCGCACAGGAGAAGCTGCGCAGCCGGGCAGCTCGCGTGGAGGGACGGGAGGCCACCTTCCGGGGGCTGTTGGCTGGCTTTGTCACCCAGCTGGGGGATTGGGAGCCACGTGGGGTGGGGGACGCAGGAGCACACCCTTCCCTGCTGGCCGCAGGGCTGTGTCTGGCACTGGGACCAGCAGGGAGTGCTCCAGACCCGCGTCCGCTCCCGGACAGCGCCCTCCCAGCCGAGGGCACCGGGGACGTGCGTGGATCCAGGCAGGCGGGCCCCGGGGCAGCTCCTGCGCCTGGTCCGCAGTGCTGGCCGGATCGCAGCCACCACGGGGCGGAGGGCCAGGACCTGGGCTGGGGACCCCAGAGGCTGCCATGCCCGCAGGGGCGCAGAGAGGCGCAAGCCGGTCCTGAGGCGTCAGGTCAGAGGCCGGGGTGGGAGCAGCCGTTGCGAGGCCGGGCCCACCACTCGGTTCCTGGGGCCACAGAGAGCCTGGGGGCCACAGGCCGCTGGTGTCAGAGCCGCTGTGTCCCCAGCACGCGGACGGGCAGCTGTGACACCTGACACCTGTCTGGCCGCGTCGGAGCTTCTCCGAGGCGCCCCGGGGACTCCGCCGACGCAGGAAAAATTTGAAGTTATCTTTGACTTTTATGGCCCTTTTTTTCCTATTAAGATGCTTGCAGCGGTAAGTGTAGTCGTGAGGAGCTCGTTTATCTTGACGCGAGTGCGGCCGTAGACCGCGTGTGCTCGTCAGGGAGCCACCGAGGTGGCCGTTTCTGCTGGCATCGATAAATTCAGACGGGGAGCGGAAAGGTCAGCCCATGCCAGAGAAAATGTCTTTTCAGCTTGTTAATTAAAGCTTTCTAAGGACGTGGAAGAACGTGCACGGGGGCAGACCTCAGAGGAAGGCGAGTAGATGGGGCCGGGAGGGGCCCCCAGAGCCCGCCTGGTGCAGGGGGGCAGCGGGCGGTGGCGGGAGGTGACCCCGCTGTTCCGGGACGAAACCCACCGTTCCCGGCAGCGGGAGGTGGAGGGACCCGGCTCGTCAGGGACGTCAGGCTTTGACCCGGGAGCCGTCCTGTCTTTGGGGCCCCTCCCGACGCCCTGGCACAGAGGGACCCCAACATACCGTAGCACGGTCAGGCACCCCGAGCTCAGCCCCGGCAGCGGCAGGCACGCCGCTGCCGTCGGGTTGGGGTGCAGTCCGACGCTGTTTTCGCTGGTGGAGTCAGCAGGTGAAGGCCGTTTGTTCTGTGGGCGGCCCACAGGCGTCCGGGGCACTTGTGTCTCTTGTGCGGAGAATGAGGTCATCGAAGCTCCCCCTGTCCTTCCCTCCCCACCCCTCCCCATCCCGACCTTGGGGCTCTGCCTCCCGCGGCTTCCGTCCGCCCGAGTCTCTCTGGGTCCCCGCCTTCCGCTCCCCGATGGTAAATTCCTAGGGCGCACGGACGGAAGTCCACCAACACAGGAGAGAGAGCCGAGTGCCAACCAGGAATGCAGCCTTCGGGCCCACAGGGCGCATGGACAGAGAGCCAAAGGGGTGCCCAGACAGACGCGTGCTCCCAAGGGGACACCCGGAGGCATGAAAGGCTGACGCGCAGGGACACCCCCAAAGTAGACGCACTGCAGCCCTCACACCTGAGCGCAGAGAGCGCTCGGAGATGCATGCAGGCGGCGCTCAGCGCCCATCTGGAAGGGCTGCCGCTCCCGTCCCAGGCTGGCGGCATCCAGGGGGCTTGTAGGGGGCCACTCAAGCCGGCGGAGTTCCCAGGGAAAGTCGGTGGGCGCCCGTTCTCTGGCTCCGGTTGGTGATGGCCGTGTACCTGCCTAGTGGTTCTGTGGCCCAGGACCTTCTGGCCGGCCCCCATCTACGCAGGCGTCCCGTGCTCCCCAGGGACCACACGGCTTTGCTCCCCGATGACATCAAGCATCCGAGTGGGTCTCCGATGCTGAACCTGCGAGCGGGACAGGCCGGCTTCCTCTCTGCCTGTGCTCCCCAGGTTGGCGGAATGCCCTGGAAGCTGGTGAATCAGATGAGGTTCCATGCCTGCCTCCACGTGGGCACGCCTGGGCCGGCGCACGGATCCGGCGGTGATGTCGCATTGCCTGCAGGCCTGGGCCGGGGATGGCAGAACCTTCTACACTCGCCCCCTTGCTGAAGATGAAGCAGAATCTTTTAAAATGTGGGCATCGGGCAGAGCTTGGGATGTTCTTCCAGCACGTTTGACCGAACCCTGCTGGCGGGAGACGGAAGACGGTGTGATGGATTGAGAGGCTTCCTCACGGAGGGACCGCGTCTGTTTTTAATGCTCTCTGCTTTGCACATAAAGCTCTGTTTTGACAACAAATGTCCGCAGCGGATTTCCCGTTCAGTGTGGGGGATTTGGCCCCTCATGGAGAGGCGGGCAGGTGCCCTGAAGGACGTGAACCCACGTGGGGCAGGTGGCAAGTCCGAGAGGCGGGAGACGCCGTCTCACAAGCAGGAGGAGCAGCCCTGTGGTTCGTGGGCGCTCCGCCGTGTCCTCCGGGGACGGACAAAACCAGCCCCAGAATCAAGATGGCAAACCACCCTTCCCCTTACCAGTGCCCGGCGTCCTTCGTCATCCCTTCCTCCCATCGCCCCATCTCCACGTAACCCCTGGCCCGTTTCCTGGTCCTGGAGATCAGTTGGCCGCTTCTGGAATTTTACAGAAACGGCATCCTATAGCGTGTCCTTTTTTTTTTTTTTTTTTTTTTTTTGGTGCCTGGGCTCCTTTCATCCCACCAGATCCTTCCCAGGTCCCTCCCTGTGGTCGCGTGTCTCAGCTGCTCCTTCCTTTGGGTCACCGAGCGATACTCCACTGTGTGCAGCGGGTCCCCCGCGGACATCAGTGCTCACGGTTCTGGAGGCTGCGGGGCCCAGATCGCGGCCCCACTGCGTGCGGGCGCGGGCCCTCTTCCTCCGCAGACTTCTCACCTCGTTTTCGCATGGGGCCAGGAGCTCGAGGTCCCTCTGGAGCCTTGTTTTTACAAGACATCAATCCCCTCCGTTCATAAGACTCCACCCTCCTGACTTAAGCACCTCCTGCACCCCCCATGGAGGGCATAGCAGGTGCCTCTTGTCCTCGATCATCCTCTCGCTGCAGAGAGAGAGAGAGAGAGAGAGAGAGGCGGAAGGCATGCCCCCATGACCCATCACCTCTCAGGGCTCCTGGTCCACACTCCGTCACCCTGGGCCTTAGAGTTTCAGCACGGGAATTTGGGGGAGGGGGGGCCATAAGCATTCAGCCCGTAGCAGTATATATATGTTGAATTTTGTGAGAAATGCCGGGCCTTTCTGCCGTGTTCTTGTACCATTTTACGTTCCCAAGAGCAGTGGACGAGCTGCCGTACGTGATCGCCAACTCCTGATTTGGGCCGTCTTTCCAAATGCGGCCATCCAGGGGGCAAGTACGCGGGCAGGGGGACCTCACTGTGGTTTTAACTTGCATTTCCCCAATAACTAACGCTGTTTAGCATCTTGTTATGTGCTCGTTTGCCGTTCGCGTATCTTCTTTAGTGAAATATCTGCTCAAGTCTTGTGTTCGTTGTTTTAATTGGATTGTTCTCTGATGGTCGTGTTTTTAATTTAGTCATGGGGAGGGAGGGAGGAGCACAAGCTGGAGGGAGGGGCAGAGGGAGAGAGAGAAGCAGACTCCCCGCTGAGCAGGGCGCCCGACATGGGACTCGATCCCAGGCGCCCCTCTGATGATGGCGTTTTGAGAATTCTTCTGTGCAGACCGGATGCTAGTCTTTTATCAGACACGTGACTTGCACGTGCATGTTCCCAGTCTAGGACTTTTCACTCTGTCCACACGGAAGCTGCAGGAGCTTGTAAATTCTTTCGTAGTCCAGTTTGTTAATTTGTTCTTCCGGATTGGGTTTTGGTGTTCTATCTAAGGCTCTTCGCCTCACCTAGGGTCCCCCAGATTTTTCTCCTGTGGCTTTTTTCTAGTTTTCTAGTTTTTCTAGTTTTCTAGGCTCTACCTTTAGGTCTCTGTTCCATTTTGTTGCTGTTTTTAAAAATAATTGAGCACGGTATGGATTAACTTTAACTTTCGTTGGTTTTTCGTAGGCAGGTCTCGGTACCAAAAAACCTTACTTGTAGAAAAGAGAGCCGAGGGCTAAGTGTCTTTGGGAGACCTGTTTCTTTGTCTGGTTTCCAAAATGGCTTGCGTGACAATAACGTACTTGTGTGTTGTGAACTCCTGGCGGAGAAAGGGAGGAGTCCGGTTTATGCCTCCGGGATGCTGTCCCCCGATCGGCCAGGTGGTGGAGTTGCGCACCTGCCGGGCGGCCCCGGTGGCCTAGCGCGGTGTCCCCGGTCCCGGCTCAGTGCCCCCTCCTGTGTTCCAGGCTTTGGGAGCCATCAGTGCAGTGCCTGTCACGGGTCCTCAGGTCAGCTCCTTGCAGAGGTTGGCCGGGCAAGGAGCGGCGGTGCTACCTCAGGTAAGCAGCTCGCGGGTGGGGCCCGGGAGGGGGGGGGGCGGTCTGTCTGTCCGTCCCCAGCCCCCCAAGCACTGAGGTTTGAGGTGGGCACTGCGCTGGGCAAGGACGTGCTTGGGTGTGTCCCTTCCCCGTCCTGCCTCACCTGCCCGTCAGAGGAGGAGACAGACATTCCAACAAAACCCGGTTTTTATGATGAAGAATTGCAAAATCATGTAGTGGGTCAGGACTAGGATTTTTTTTGTTCGTTTGTTTAATGGAATAAACGAAGCTGGACTCGAGTAGAACAGAAAATATCAAGACGCACCTTCAACGTGGTTTCTTGAATAGCTTATTTCTGGACCGGGTCACGAGGTAATAGAGATTCTAAACCAGGGGTCACAGTCAAGACAGTGCGAGAAACTCTGCACAGGACGATTTGTTTGGGGGCAGCAGGATGCTAAGCCAGGCGCCCTGGGTTCCATCCACGGCATCCTTGACCGGGCTCGATGCTTCGGACGAGTCTCCTGGCCTCTTCACCTTCCTGGCCACTCTCCCCTCCCGCAGAGGGGCTGGCCCAGGGGACTCCTTGGTGGCCGTGAGGCGGAATCAGGTGGCCCAGAGCCCGTGCAGCCATGCCTGCTGCATACACCGTAGGCCGGCGGCTCAGAGGTGAGGACAGCTCCTGACAGAGGCCCCTCGCTCGAGGATGATGAACCGCAGCTCTTGTCCTCGGGGCAGCCTTTCCCGAGAGCCCACCCGTGCTGACTCCCACCGGGCCCGGAGAAGGAAGAGAGCATGGAGGGCGGGGAAGGCCCCCGGGGGCCCCCGCGGGAGGAGGCCCGGCCTGGGTCTGCACCCGACTCGTCTCCAAGTGGCACCGGCTGGAAGTCACGAGCTCTAGGGTCCCCCGAATAGGTTTTCTCTGGGTTGGAGGCCCCCATGTTGGAGCCCAGCCCTGCAGTCTGGGCACGGCTCCCCCACGTGCAGAGTTGGGGTCACGTGGTGTTGAACCCAGAGTGACCGGGGTGGGGGGGCCGACAGCACAGAACGGCCTCCCTTGACCTCGCAGCGGGGGATCCTCCTTAACCAGCCCTCCCCCCATCTGCCCCCACCCATCCCCCGCAGAGGCAGACAGCAGCCGTCCCCAGGCTGGCGGCCGTCCGAGGTTCCCACGTTCAGTATTGGTGTTGGTGTCGGGCTCTGATCCCGACCCCACGGGCCAAGGACAGAGCAGGACAGGATCATGCGACTTGGCGGGTCCCCTGACTGTGGGAGGCCCTCGTGGTGGAGGGCCCACCTGGCGGGGGACAGGAGGGACCCTCACATCGAGGCCGGCTCCGCGGCGGACGCTGGGGAGGAGTAGACAGACACGATGCCGGCTTGACTGAGGGGCACGCGGCACCCGAGGTGACCTGCGCCGGGTCACAGAGCCCCGGGGGAGCCACCCTGACCCCTCCGTCCACGGGGGTCACTGGTGATGGGGGAGGGTGACGGGTGTGGCCGACACCGCACACCGCCAGCCCGCACGGATGCTGGGCAGGCCTGTGGAAGTCCTGCGTGCGAGTCCCCCTACCCCAACAGTGACGCCTGGGGCATCGTTTTTTTGGGGGCTAAGTCCCTTCCTCTCCAGGCCTCGATTTGCTCATCTGTAGAATGGGCCAAATACCTACTTGGCAATGCAGTCACACTGGGGCTCACATAAGGCGAGACAGGGCAAGTCCTCTTCTGCCTGCTTGTCCCCAAGAAGGCGGCACTAGCGCAGATCCCGTGGGGTCGGCGTGAGGCTCGTTTCTGGTTGCAGGAATGCTGAGACTCACGCAACACTTTGTGCATTCCCCTCCCCTTCCTGGCGCACGGAGGAGGTGCGTGCCCAACACCACACGGGCGCTGGAGGGGGGGATTGGCCCAGACGAGCCGTCCGGAGCCCTGGCCAGAACCACGTCCTAGCCTCCCGCACCTGCTTTAACTCATTGCGTGCCCCACCCAGACCAAGAAGCCCACCGAGCGGGCCCAGGAGCCGCCAGGGCCCCTCCCGGTCACCGCCCCAGCGACAGCGCTCTGCGGGCTTCTGACGTCAGAGGAAGCTCGCTGCTTTGGGACCGGAGTCGGAGGACCCCCCCCCCCACCGGTCCGCGTGCAGCTTTCCCATCCCTCCTCCCTGTTCTTCACCGTCTTATCTGAGTTGAGCTGGAAGGGGCCGGGGCCCAGAGTTGAGCCCCAGGGCCTCTCCGCTGCTGTCCCCTCCCCTCTAACGCGGGAGGTCTCTGAGCCTGGCCGCATCAGTGCCCGGGGAGTTGGGGGGGGGGTCTGTCTCGAGTCCCGGCTCTGTTCAGGGCGGCCCCCTCCACCTGCCTGTGTGTCTGTCTGACCGTGCGCCTGTCCGTCCCTCCAGGTTAGGCCAAAGACTCTGATTCCAGACAGCCTCCCCGTCACCCCGGGCCGGGACCGGCCACCCAAGCAGCCCCCGACGTTCCAGAAGGCCGCCGTGGTCAGTATCAAGAACCCCAGCCCAGCCCTCCCCACCGCCAACAACACCGTGAGCCATGTGCCAGCGCCCGGCAGCCAGCCCCAGGCCCTCGCCGAGCCCGCCGCCGTCGCCTCTCCCCTGAGCAGTGCCGGGGTGGCTTACGCCATCATCTCCACCGCCCCCAGCAATGCCGCCGCCATCGCCCCCAGCACGGCCGTGTCCGCGGTCGGCGACAGCGTCAAGGTCCAGCCCCTCCTCATCAGTGCCGACAAGAAGGTGGGTGTGTGCCCGCTCACGCCGGCGGCGGTTGCCCGAGCAGAGCGAGTGAGTGGTTGGCAGAAGGACCCAGAAGCCTTGAATGGGGTGCCCAGCGTGAGTGAGCGGTCAGGCGAGGGCTGGAGGGAGGGAGGGGCCGCGGAGGAAGGACAGAGCGAGCAAGCGACCCGGTGGTAGGAGGGCTGGCGGTGTGAGCGAGAGGGGAAGGGGACGGGTCGGCACCGTGTGTGACACGGTGCAGGTGGGCGCGTGTGCCGTCGAGGGAACGCGTGGCTGGCTGGATGAATACCGGTGGGAAAAGAATGATTGGTCCATAAGCGTGTTACTTCCCTCTTTGGAATCATGAATTATCCAGTAGGCTGTGTGGCCGGAAGAGGCCTGTGCTGGTGCTCGGTCTCTGGCCGGTGTAGTTGGGCGGTCGGGGACTTGGGGGGCTGCCCGGGGCCTGAGTGGAAAATCCGTGATTTCCTGCCGAGATTTAAAACGGAAACTGAGGTCCTCTCCCTGTCCCCCTCTGAGCTCCTCGGAGATTGTGAGGTTAGGCCTTCGGGGCTGTGGGGCTGCGAGAAGGGTACCACTTCATCTCTTTAGCCTCCTTTCCTCTGTGCCCAGTTTGGGGCCTGCCAGGCCACCTCCCCTCTTGTCTGGGGCCATCGTCTCTCCTAATTCCCAGCCTGAAAGCTGATGCTCCACTTCTGTGCGCCCGGATTTTACTGCACACAGCGTATGTCTGGGCGCATTATGTTTCTGGGTCCTCTCACCGGCAGACGGGAGCCCCGGGGGTTCTCAGTCATCACGGGATGTGGGCGGATGGGGAGACGCCCTCCTCGGGACCACACCCGGTCCCCAGGGGGCCCTCAGTAGGTGTTTGTGGGGTGCCTTGTGGGGGATGCGTGTGCTGTTTTCACTGCAAGCTCACCAGCATTCAGTGCTGTCATTTTAAAAACATTTTGCTCATTTAATCAGTGCAAACAGATGCTCGCTGTTCAACATTGAATTCCTTGGGTTATTAGGAAGCTTAGATGTTTCCCCATACTTTTCAAGAATTCTGTCTTCTTCTTTGTGACTCGTCTGAGAATATTTTTTGCCCTGTCTTCTACTGGGGCTCTTAATGTTTTTCTTCCCATGAATATAAAGAGGGGCATTTTTTTTTTCCATCCAGAGAATTCTGGGGATTTAAAATTGTGATACAAAGGAGAACAAAGAGCCCTCGCTTAAGGCAGCAGAAAAATGGATGCATTTTTTCTTCCTGCTTAGAAGCCTCAAATTCATAAGACGATCACATTCTTTGGGGAAAAAAATACAAGTTCAGGTTATTCCTGGCTTGGGCAAGACCCTGGTCGACTGTTCCTGGTGAATTCCTTCCCCTGGATCCATGAAAGATAATGATTCTTCCCCAATTTCTTGTCTAAAAATTAATAAAATAGTTGAGCCCCACATGGAGGGGACTCCAGGCCAGGTAGGGCTAGGCCGTAAGTTGCTTTCTGACTTCTCAGCCTCAGACCCTTCGATCAAACCAAATGACAGCCGGGAGCCCCCATGACAGCCGACTGACGTAGGGCCAGGCCACGCTGGGCCGTGCTGAGCAGGGTCTGGAGCCCACCTCCCCCTCCTCCACCCCTACCCTGCCCAGGCCAGGTTCGAAAGCCTTGGACACAGTGGCCTGGAGGCCCCAGGGGCAGGCTGGGGAGGGGACAGACTGGGCAGTGCGCTCAGACAGACCCCTGATGACCTCAGGTTGCACATCTGAGCCCTCTTCGCCTCCGTTTCCCTGCATTTGAGCTAGCGATAAAGGAACCAAGTTCTTTCGAGTCTTTGCTTCCTGAATCTTCACCACCTCCCTGGAGGCAGGATTGCAGGGAAGCCGAGGCTCAGAGAGGGAAAGTGACCGCCC
>CM052897.1:3236823-3254178 GCA_028534135.1 Potos flavus
CCCGAGGCCACAGAACTATGACATGGTAGCACAGGCTTGAACCCAGGCCCCCAGGCTCGTTCTCAGGCAGACTCTCCTCGCCGTGGGAAGGGCTGTCTGGGGGAGCCCACCCCGGGTGCAGGCGCCCCGTGGACTGGAGCGCTTGGTGCAAGCTTCCTTGTTCCTTGGGATCCCGCCTTCCGAGGCCCCTCGCCGCCCTGGCCCTCCGGCACCCCTCTCCCTCCGCGGCTGCCAGCCCTCACCCCCCACCCCTCTGCCCCGCCTTCCAGGTCATCATCATCCAGCCTCAAGTGCAGACGCAGCCCGAGAGCACGGCGGAGTCGCGGCCGCCCACGGAGGAGCCATCTCAGGGAACTCAGGCGACCAAAAAGAAGAAGGAGGACGGCCCCCCGAGCCAGGAGAACCCCGAGGTAGGGCGGCTGGGCTCTGGGCGTCGCCGTGGGAGGCGGGGACAACAGCATAGGGCACAGCTGCCCCGGGCAGAGGGAGCCCCCGGGGGTGCGTCTCACGGATTTGCTCACGGCGTGGTCGTCTGGGGCAGAGGTTAGCACGGATTCTAGAACCCGGGAGCCTGGCTCGGCATCGCGTGCGGCCAGCGCTCTGGTGGGGCCATGGCTGATGGATCGTGTCTGTTTCTTCACCTGTGCTGGGAGTGGTGAGTCGTCCGTCCTAGCGGTGTAGCCGGGAGGATTCCATGGCTCAGGGTGTCCTCCGGCAGGGGGCCGGGCTCCTCTTGGCACCACATGGCCCTGCCTCTTCTCCCTGCCTGTGGCCCCTCTTGAGCGTCGGGGGGCAGGCAGAGCAAGACCGTGAATGCTTTGGAAGTCAGCTGCAGCCAAGGCTGGCACAGGAGAGGCAGCTGACTCCTGAAAGTACCTGTAGAACTTTCCAGAAATTGCACATTGGTGCCATCTCCCCCACCCCCCTCCCTGGAGTCTAATCCCTGCTTAACACAGAAGCCCCTGCTCTGGGGGGGATAAGAGGCCAGCAGCTCTTTGTTAACGTCTGGTCCCAGCAGGGGGCCCTTCTCCTGTTCCTGCTTGTCTCCTCTGCCCTCCTGGGCCACAGTCAACCTTTGGGCTGTTTTCCATGCAGCTGCTCTCACCTGGACTCCCCTTTCTTTCCCAATCCAATTCTCATTCATCCTATAAGATTCACTTCAGACATCCTCTCCTCCAGGGAGCCTTCCCTGACCACCTCTCCTCAGTGGGCAGAAGAGGCCCCACGGGGCTCCTAGAGCTCCTTAGGATTCTTTTTATCAACATGCCGTCAGTATCGGAAGAGGTCAGTCTTTCATCCGCTTACCCGTTCATCGTTCATCAGACACGGCTCCGGCTCGGCTCTGTGCCAGGTTCCGTGCCGAGGGTCGGGACGCCGAGATGGGGCAGGTGGAGCCCTGGCCCTCGGGGACCTCGCTGCTCCTGGCCCGACCACTAGGACTTCAGCTGAGGCTAAAAATGTCTCAAGTGTCACCAGAGAATTACAAATCCAGAGCTGGGGGAGGAGGCGCAGGGAGAAGGAGAGAGCGCGTTTGCACCCGGAAGGACTGGCGAAGGCTTTGCGGAGGAGGGGCGGGAGCGGCAGGGCCCGGGGAGCAGGTGGGGCTTCAACGGAGGGGGGCGGAGGCGTGGGGGGTGGCGCGGGTGCAGAGGGCGCTCCCCGGGCGGTCACATGGCAGGTGGGAAGGCCCTTGGCAGGCCCAGGAGAGTCGGCTGCTCTACTTGGAGCCCAGGCAGCACGGATGCATGAGAGATTCTGAGCACAGCCTTCGAGGGGCGCTGGAGCCTCATCTTGGGGGCCCTGCATGCAGACTGCCGAGGTGGAACTTTATTCCCAGGGCAGTGGGGAGCCACGGAATGTCTTGGAGCAGGAGAGTGACTTGAGTATTGTCCTACGGGCGTCCAAAAAGCCTGTAGGGAGTCAGAGTCCACCACTCGCTGAGGCTGAGACGGAACCAAGTCTGGTCCGCGTCCCCAGGCCCCGTTTGTCTCCAGAGGCACTCGGTTCTGTCCCTTGGTGCCGTGGGAGCACCTGCCACCTGCGCGGTGAGCCCCGGGGCCGGCTCGCAGCCCGAGGCTCCCGCGTGCACCCCTCCGTCCTCCCGCGGGATGGCCTCGCGCCCACTGCACCCCCGAAGGTTTTCTGGGTGGATTCTCTGCGTTCTCCCAAAGTGTATCGAAGGCAGCTATTGTGCATTTATACAATTAGTATAATTACATTTAACGACATAATTAGTGTAAATACGTGTAATGACTTAAATAGAACTTGTAATTACAACGTGTCCTGGCGTAAAAATCCTTATTAAACTTTTTTTAAAGAGGCCTGGGAGCGCTGTGTGGCACAGACGTGGGGCTCGTGGCGCCTTTGAAAAATGTTCACGAAGAGCCCAGGTTCGGAGCCCTCAAGGCCGGAGCGGCAGCTGCTCCGGAAACTTCCTCCGACGAGCCCGTGGGAGCCCCGGGGTGGCTGGTGACAATGGTGGCTCCCGGGGCTGTGTGAGCAAGCCCGCGGCAGCCCAGCCTGGGGGTGGAAAGGAAGTCGAGTTGACCAGCACCCCAGGATGACTGCAAAGCTCCGCCCACTCTTCCCTGATTCAGGGCCCGTGGCCTTTAGGACAGAACTGTGGCTTCTTCTGTGCCACCTATTATCCTGGCCTCAGGCAGCATCCGACCGAGACCGTGGCCACCCTCAGACCAGCACGCGCCTTGCAAGGGGGCAGCCAGCACAAGGGGCCCAGCCGCCTCTCCGGGCCAGACGCGTGCACACAGATCTCCTTCCCTCCACACCATCCCCGTTACCGAGGCCCCCGTTCCTGCCCCTGGGTGGGGTCCCCCCCAGTGTATTCTCCCGGCAGCTAGAAGGATCTTTCTAAAATTCAGAAATAACCGAGTCCCCTCACTTCTTGAAACCCACCACGGGGGGCTCGGCCTCCTGACGTAGCCCTCCACTGCGCACCGACAGCAACAGCAGATAAAATGTTCAAATGTAACCGAAGCAATGTGAGTTCGCTTCTTGGCGAATCGACTACAGCAGGCAGAGCGATCGGACAAAGTAAACTTTATTTGCAGCAAATGAGATCACAGGGAATCGCTTCCAACGCTGTGACTCCCTAAGACAGGGCGAATGGGTATCTTTTGTTTAGGGTGAGGATGACTATTTAGATGGGGAAGCCTTGTCATCGTTCGTAGGGGTGAGCATAAGGTCATGCACGCGTGTCGAGGAAACACGCCTGTATGTACGTTGTGTGTTATGTAAACGCGGCTGGGGCCCCTCCGCGAGCAGAGATTTTAGCTCTGTAACGATTTGGGTTGTGTTACGGGCACTGTCGCTCCGTGGCCCATCTGGGCAATCTCAGGCCAAGTTGGGTTTGATGGTCCGGGAGGTCCGGGCAGCGGCCAGCCCACTGAGGGGCGGTTTTGGGTTTCACTTGCCTGAGTTAAGAGGTGAGCCTGAAAGAAGAGCTTCGAGAAGAACGTAAGCCAGAGGTTAGGAGTACAAGCAGGTGGAGTCGAGGTCAGGTCTTGGGGTCTAGCTGGCAGCAGGAAGAAGCCACAGAGGAGCAACTGTGTGTGGCTGTTTCCTGGAAACCCAAGCGGTGAGCAGGACCGACACCCAGGCCCCCAGGCTCCGGGGCCAGAGTCGGGTGAGGGTGACCAGGACCGGGGGTGGCTCACACGTGGTCAGAGGTTCCCAAAGCTCTCCAAGCAAGAAAGGAGCTGACCTGAGCCGGAGGCCACAGCTGCCCCCGGGGAGGGAGGCAAGGCTGGGGGGACGGCAGTCCTGCCCAAAGGGAGGGGTGAGCAGGAGGCAGAGAAGATAAAAATGCGGAATAAAGAGAAAAAGGAGTCGTCCCCAAAATGACCCTGTGGACAGAATTCTGGAACCTGGGCGGCAACCCCTGCCGCGGACGGTGAGCAGGGTCGGCGTCTGGAACTCGAGTTTATTCCAGAGGAAGTTAATTCTGTGGTGTGCTCTAGCAACGCCGGACATGGAAGCATGTTTAGGGTACTCAGGCAAGTTTTTCTCAGAAAGGAATAACATGCACTTGAATTCAAGAAGGAATAATGAAGCAAAAAAAAAATCATGAAAAATAAAGTAAGATCGGGCGACTATAAAAATGGTTTGAAAAATCTGGGAATGAAAAACATGGTAATTGATTGAAATTTAAAAAGGTACGGACAGAATGAACAGGGATAATTGGTGCTTTAGGGGCGCCTGGGTGGCTCAGTCGGTTAAGCATCCAGCTCTTAATTTCAGCTCAGGTCATGAACTCAGGGTCGTGAGATCGAGTCCCACATCAGGCTGTGTGCTGGGCATGGAGCTCGCTTAAGATTTTCTCTTTCCCTCTTCCTCTGTTCTACCCACCCTACCAAAGACCAAAAAGAATACACCACTGCGGATATAGCACAGAGATACTGAAAGAAGCAATAATTTGAAATATACATGGAATGAAGTCAGTTCACTCAGCTGGAGCTTTTGAATTACTTCCCGCCGTCCCCTGCACGGAGCCGATCCAGGGACATTCAGCTCCTTTGGTGACCTTTAACAAAAGGAGGCATGGGGCAAAGCATCATTGCAAAGCCGCTTTAAGGAAAAATAGGGGAAAGAGAAGCATTTTTTACCATAAGATAAAGGATACTCACTGGATTAAAAAAAAAAAAAAATCAGGGGCGCCTGGGTGGCTCAGTGGGTTAAAGCCTCTGCCTTCGGCTCAGGTCATGATCTCAGGGTCCTGGGATCGAGCCCCACATCGGGCTCTCTGCTCAGCGGGGAGCCTGCTTCTCCTTCTCTTCTGCCTGCCTCTCTGCCTACTTGTGATCTCTCTCTCTGTCAAATAAATAAATAAAATCTTAAAAAAAAAAATTAGCACCTTACTATGAATTCAAAGAAAGAGAACGGTAAAAGAATCACTGCTAAGGAAGAAGGTACGAGGCTGAGGGGAGGAGATGGCTGAGTGGCCACCATCCCGGAGAAAATGGAGCGTGAGCTGGAATTATGCTCGGAAATGAATCTGTGACCAGATGAACTCGGGGGAACCTGGACACAGCAGAAGACACAGTGAGGGACGGCGGAGGCAGAAGTGAGCAAGCAAAGTACACGCAATAGAAAAGGAAGAAGGAGATCTTAGATATTCCAGGGCGATCCGAACGAAGACAAGCAAAGAGGACCCAGCTGACGTGTAAGTGGAGGCTTCTGAGCCGGAGCCAGAATTTCGGAGCCAAGTAGATGAAGGGACGCCTCCCCCTAGCCCGCGGTGACGTGGGTGTGGCTCTCCCGCGGAGCCAGTTTTCTCCCATTTCCTGTCCTCGAGTCAGTGTGGACTCAGGTGATCTCCCGTGGAGGACGGGGTGGTGGGAAGGGGGAGCTTGGTCTCCACGTTGCTGGTCGTGGCTTAGCCCCGTCTTTCCAGGTGGAGTCATCGAGGCAGGTGCCGGTACGGGCGGGGAGGGTCCCCTAGAGTCCCTGCCACCGTGCGGTCAGCCCCGGGCCCAGAAACCACGTTCAAGCCAGGTGGCCCCAAACTGCAGCCCGGACCACTGTCGGCGGAGTCTGCCGGAGCCCGGAATCCCCTCCGTGGCCGTGTTAATCATTTTGTTAGTCTCGCGTTCGTGTGAGCGCACACCTGCCAGGAGAGAATTTATGGGCCCCACTTTCCATGGTGTGCTGATGCGTCCCGATTTTTTGAATGTAATTCGAGAAAAGTTGACTGAAATCAAAGAAGAAAGGCTATGTACATGTTAATGGACTATGTCCCTGGTACTGGGCACCTAACGTGTGCGCCAGGGGGAGAAGGATCCACGCTGCCCCATAACCCAGCACAGAAGCATCTGGAAGGCATCCGGGCAAAAGCGATCACGTCACTCTGCAGGGAAAACGGCCGGCTTCTGGCTTTTCCTCGCAGCACTCAAGCCCAGAATAGAGTACAGCAACATCTGCAGCATCCTGAGGGAAGAAAGGCGGGGCCCTTTATGTCCAGCCCAGCCGGCCTTCCCACTGAAAGGCTGCGCGTGGGAGGGTGGAAATCTGCCCAGGGACTCGGGAGACGTGGCTCCGTGGGCCTGGCTCCCTCCCGAGCCGGCCGAGGGGCAGCGGGGCGCGCCGGGCACCAGCCCTGGCTCGGGCGGCCGAGTGCGGCTGAAACAGATCCGAGTGTAGGTACTGCGTTCTTCCAGCAACGTCCAAAGTCTTCGCCTGTGACCCCGCGGGGAGGGCGCCTGAGGAGGTGGGGGGCGACGTGAGCTCTCGGCCGGGGTCCTCCGTAGCAGCCGAGGTTTTCAGTGACTCAGAGAAGATCACAGAAAGCAGACAGATTGAGGAGTAGAACTATTTTTATTATTTTGTTGTTGTTGTTGTTAAAGATTTTGTTTATTTATTTGACAGAGAGAGAGATCACAAGTAGGCAGAGAGAGAAGGAGAAGCAGGCTCCCCGCTGAGCAGAGAGCCCGATGCGGGGCTCGATTCCAGGACCCCGAGACCATGACCTGAGCCGAAGGCAGAGGCTTTAACCCACTGAGCCACCCAGGCGCTCCTAGGAGTAGAACTATTTTGAACAGCGTAGAAATAAAAAAAAAAAGCAAAGGAACAGTGGGCCGTCGCTATTTGAAATGGTGTAGAAAACCCCAGAGAATCAATTAAAAATAAAAACAAAACTAGTTCCGACAGAATCGGGCACGGCAGGGTTAATACTAGTGCGAACCATCGATGATCATCACAGGAGACGCCGAGCAGCGTGTTAGAAGTCTTACAGATAGTCCTCCTTGCAGCAGCAGCAAAAAGAGGAAATACCTAGGATTGGGGGACCTGAGGGCTCAGTCGGTTGAGCGCCCAGACTCTTGATTTTGGCTCAGGTCATGATCTCGGGGGTGAGAGATCGAGCCCAGCATTGGGCTCTGCGCTCAGCAGGGAGCCTCCTTGAGATTCTCTCTCCCCCTCCCTCCGCCCCTCTCTAGGGGTATCTCTCTCTACCGTTCTTAAGAAAACAAAAACAAGAAAAATCTAGGGGTACCTGGGTGGCTCAGTTGGTTGCACATCTGCCTTCAGCTCAGGTTATGATCGGGGGTCCTGGAATTGAGCTCCGAGTCAGGGTCCCTGCTCGGTGCTGAGTCTGCTTCTCCCTCTCCCTCTGCCCCTCCCCCCTGCTCTCTTTCTCTCTTTTTCTCTGAAATGAATACATAAAAAATCCTTTAAAAAACCCAGGAATAAACACACTAACAGCAGTTGATACCCACTGGAGGGTAAGTTTGAAACCCCCGAAGGCAGAAGAAGAACAGAGAGGCGCACCGTGGTTCTGGAAAGGAAAATTTTACGTCCCAAAGTTATCATCCCGCCCCGAGGCAATTTATCATTTTCACGTCATCCCAGTAAACAGACCTCAGCGTCCTTCGTGGTTTGTAAGCTTCACGTTAAAACCTAAGCAAGAAGAGCCAAGGAAATGCTGGGCAGGAAGAGTGGGGAAGGGATTCGGATCCTGCCAGAATTCCCTAACGCCTGGGGACTAAAGGGGCCGCCGCTGCTCCCACAGAGCTGGGAACGGGACAGGAGGCACACAGAGAGACCGCACGGACTCATGATAATTCAGTATATGATTAAAGGGGCTCCTTAAACCAGCGAAACGTGGAACAATGGAATTTCCAATAAGTGGGATTGGAACGAACGGATAGTAGCCAGACGGAATAAAAGGAATCCATCCTTCACACCGTCTACACCAGGGTAAATGCCAAATGGATCAAAAATTTGAACATGAACCGTCAGGGGCCTCCAGCGGGTTTAGTCGGCGGCCATAGGACTCTAGGTCTCAGGGTCGTGCGTCTGAGCCCCACGCTGGGCGTGGAGGCTACTTAAAAATAATAATAAAATAAATAGATGTAAACAGTGAAATTATAGGTACTACAATATAACACAGGTAACTTGCTTTATAACCTGTGTCTGTAAGTAAGATTCAAAAACCCAGAGAAAAAGAGAATACTGGTAAATTCTACTACATACGAGTTTTTCCGTCTACATGGCCCAAAAAAGCATTGTTCCCACCTCCCGACGAGGACAGTGTGGACGGGGGACAGAGAGGGGGTTTGCCGTGGAGAAGGCGGCGCCCCAGCCCCATGACCGAGGGCAGCATCCGAGAGATGAGTCCCGAGTCTGACACGTTCCCCGGATGCGGTGGGCTGGGAAGGGCACTCCCCTCTGTGGTCTCCCGCCCCCAAGCCCATAACCCACCCAGTCTCCTCATGAGAAAACCATCAGCCCAATCCCAGCTGAGGGGCGTCCTTCCTGCCCAGCCCGAGCTCCAAGCGGTCAAGGTCACTAACGACCCGGACAGCCTGAGAATCTGGCACAGCCCAGAGGAGCTACGGGGACACAGCAATTAAACACAGCATGGGGTCCCGGACGGGGTCCTGGGATGGAGAGCGGACAGTAGGTGAGAACGAAGGAAACCCGAAGCAGATGAGCCAGCCCCATAAGGAGGCGCTCCACCGATGTTTACTGAATCAGCGCACGGGGAAGGCTGTGTTAACGTTTCTGTTTCCTTCCCTCAGAAAATCGCCTTCATGGTAGCTCTAGGCCTGGTCACAACGGAACACTTGGAAGGTAAGGACCTGCACGGTGGCAGGCTGGGGCGCTGGCCGGTGGGAGGGCAGCGCCCATGAGTGACCCGCCTCCCGGGAGGTCTGTCCCAAGTGCCAGGGTCGTCAGCGCAAAGACCGAGAAAGCCTCCCTGCTCTCCCTGGTTCCATGGCTGTTCCATGCACAGAGCCCGCCTTCTGGTTTTGGCAAAGGGACCGTGTGGGTCCCCTGCTCCCACGTTGCATGCAGCCCAGGGACGTGGACGCTGGACCCGACCGCCCAGCCCTGCCACTTGCGAGCCGCTCAGGCTTGGGCCCTCCGGGTCACGTCCGGCGGTCTGCATTCGAGTCCTGGTCGTGCTGCTTTGAGCTGGGGGACCGTGGGCAAGCTCCCTCCACTCTGAACCTCAGTCTCCTCTTCCCACAACATGAGAAAGACCGTACCTTGAAACATCGCAGCGTTGTCATGAGGTCAGGGATGAAAAAGCTTTCCTGATACCTTCCTGACTGTTACTATGCTTTTTATAAATAGCCCTCCTTGTAAAAATTCTCCCCCACCCATGAGACCCTAAATGTTTATATATTTGTACTCTGGTCTGGGGCGTCTTATGACAAACACATGAATGATACTGCAAAGATTTGAAAGGAAAAACTGGGTCCAAAAGACAAGTTAGAAAAAAAGGTTGAAACAGCTGTATTCAGGGAAGAAGATCCCAGGTTCCACCTGGTGGGCAAAGCAGAAGGAAGGAAAGCGGGGGGACCATTCGTGTGGGGTGGTCACGGTCACTGCAGGAAGCGCCAGGGACCCTCTCAGAAGGATTCGTGTGGGAGGCTTCACGTGGGCGGAGCCTCCCTGAGCGGCAGGTGGGCCCTGGTTCCTGGGGAGCCCCGAGCCTCACCTCGCAGCCGGGCCAGCGCCTGGCCAGTGGGCGTCCCACAACAGACGCCCCTGGGCTGGACGATGGCACACGGGGGGCCCTGCGCTGAGAGCGCGCATCTGCCCATCCGTCTGCCTCGGAGTGAGCGATGCGGAGGCCACTCTGGGGCGGGGACGCCGGGCAGACGGAGGCTGCAGAGCGGGGGAGGGGACGGGGACGCCCGGGGCTTGCGGAGGAAGAGTTCGGGGTTCCCAGGACAGGACGGATCCAGTAACCGCAATGTCCGTGCCTTTCCAGAAATCCAGAGCAAACGCCAAGAGCGGAAGAGAAGAAGCACAGCTAATCCCGCCTATAGTGGCCTTCTGGAGACAGAGGTGCGGCCCCGCCCTCCCTCACCTGCCCCTTTGGGGACTGGGGTTCAAGGGCCTGACGATAAATGATGTCCTTCTTCCCCTCCTGAGCTCAGAATCCGTTGGGTTCCTCACTCAGGCTGCACTGGGGAGCGTGGCTTGGGTGCAGGTTATGAGGTTTCCCGATTCTTCACCCCGATGACTAGGCGTGGAGCCCCGTCCGGCCACCAGGGAGCAGCCCCAGAATCCTCTCCTAGCAGGGACGCCGTTTCCTTGGGGCCCTGAGGTCCAGACGTTGGGGCAGCGCTCCGAAGCCGAGCGAGGTCCCTGCCAGGGCCTGCGGGAGGGTCGAGGTGCAGCTCTTCTCGCCTCCCCAGGGTGTTGGTCAGTCCGGGCTGCGGTCCCGAGTCCGTGTCCCATAACCTGGAACTCGGTGGGCGGGGGGGGGGGGGGATCTCGGCCAGAGCGCTGGTCGGTCGGGTCGCGGGAGCCCAGCCCGCCCCTGCCCTCTGCTCTGTCCCCCCGGCTCCTGCTTGGAGCACACGCCCGAGCGTCCATCTTCATACCCCTCCTGTCCCCCCGATTTCCTGAGCACGCTGTGTCCCTGAGACAGGGTGTTCCAAGCCCGGGGCCCCTTCTGAGAGATTGTCACGGAGCTGTTTCTTGGCCGCGCGAGGAAACGGTGTGCCCTCGGCACGGGGAGCGCCAGGTGCCGTGTGCCGCGCTCACCGATGAAGCCGCCCACCGCTCTGCCGGCCAGGCCGTACCCTCGTGTCCCACGTCCGTGGTGGCCGTGGCCGGAGACGATCTGATTAGCAAGTCAGGAGTCAGCTCAACACGGTGACCCTCGAGCCTGGGACCCGCCGTGGCTCCAGGAGCGGCTCCCACGGGCCTGGCGCTCGGCTCTGAGCACAGCCCGACCCCATCGGGAGAGTGACATCACTCCCCCCTCTCCCCGCCACTGCGAAGCCTCCCAAACCAGGGTCTGAATAGGCCTGGCCCGTAGCGGAAGCCCCCATTTGGAATGTACCAGAAACCCGATTTGGGGTCTCTAGGGCGTCCTTCCCGAGCGAGGCGGACGTACCCCCGGGGGGCAGGGGTGGATTCCGTGCCTCCCACGGGGCAGAGCCTTTGCCGACTCACCCGCCGCTCCCCTGCCCGGCCGCCCCCATGTCTGTCCCTGTCGCGACCTCCAGAGCCGTGCGTGGGGAGCCTGTCCCGGGCGCGTCCTAGGCAGGAGCTGTGGCCCCGAGGAAGGCTCCCCGTGAGATGCCTTCGTTTTGTTTTCGGTCCCCTGCAGAGGAAACGGCTGGCGTCCAACTATCTCAACACCCCCCTGTTCCTCACAGCGAGAGGTAGGTGCCCGCAGGCCGCGGCTCCCCGGGGCTGCCCCGCGTCCGGGGCCAGGGCGGCGTGGGCGACCCTCCACTCGGGGCCTGCATGGGGCTGGCCCGGCCTGGCCGTGGGGGGTAGAGCTACTCTCCGTGGATGGTGCCTTCCAGCTCCCGGGCCCTCCTCGCCGTGGCCTCCTTTGTCCTGAATCTTCGTGGGGGGGAGGCGGGCGGCGGAGCCCCTGTCAGAGCCGGGCCGCGAGCCGGGACGATGACGCGAGGGCCGCCTGTGACCGCGCGCAGTAAACGGATGTTCCCACGCACGTTCCTCTGCCCCCTCGGGACGGTGTCCTCTGCCGACAGCTCTGAGCCAGCAGCTAAAAGGAAAACCGTGTTTTGTGATCATTAAATGTGTGGTTCGGCCTCACTTACTGGAAGGAGAGTGGGTTACGGACCAAAAAACCACACGCCGTTGAAAACCAGTCACTCCGAGAGGCCCCTGGGATTGTGGCCTGCCTGCTGGGCAGCCGGGTGCCCGTCCCAGGGCGGGTCCCGGCCACCACCGGGCAGAGACCCGGACTTCCGCCGCGGCCCGGGTGACAGCAGGGTGCCCCGGGCCCGCGATGCTCCCGTCATGCCCGGGTGTGGGAACCCCTGCCTCGCGGGGCCTCGCAGCCTGCAGTCCTGACTGCTGTCCCTCCAGCGCCCGCTAACACGTTCTCCGCCCTTCTTCCCTGTGCTAGCCAATGAGGACCCCTGCTGGAAGGTAGGTGTCCCCTCGCCGGCGGGGCGGGGCGGGTCCGGGCGGGGCGCTCCTGGCCGGGCGAGCCCAGCGTGGGGCCTTCGGGCTCCATCCTCCCCACCGACACCGCCCGGGTCAGCCCGCAGGGGGCTCAAATGCGACCTCTGTCCACCCGCGGCTGAGGACACAGGGACCCCAGGGGCGGCCGCTTACGCCGGGGCCGGCCGGGCTCTCCCCGGCTCTGCTCGGCCCTGCCGTGTGACCGCAGGGGGCCCTGGCTCCCTCGGGTCCTCGCTGCCCATCTCACGAGGGTCTAATCCTCAGGGTGACACCCCGCAGGACTCCGGTTCTGTGATCCTGTGAGACCCCGATTCCCCAAGCACACAGGCGTCCCTGCTTCCCAGGACACAAGCTGGTCGTGACCTCATTTTTTTTTTTAAAGATTTTATTTATTTATTTGAGAGAGAGAGAGAGATCCAGAGAGAGCACAAGCGGGGCAGTGGTAGAGGGAGAAGCAGGCTCCCTGCTGAGCAGAGAACCCGATGCGGGGCTCGATCCCAGGACCCTGCGATCATGACCTGAGCTGAAGTCGGATGCTCAACCGACTGAGCCACCCCGGCGCCCTGTGACCTCAGTTTTTAAAGACATCTTGGATCACATCCTAAAAGCAGTGGTAGCCCCTACATGCCGGTCACGGTCAGGCCACTGAGCAGCAGCAGGTGACGGGCGTGAACTCCGGTGATACCGGCCTTTTGGCCACCAGGACCGTGTCGTATCACTCGGACCGGTGCTGGCGGCCTGCCGTGCTCGTCCACAGACACCGGTGCCCACAGCTCGGCACAGGACGGGCCTCGAGCCTGAGCCCCGCCTCCGCAGACCCCGGGCCTCCGCAGACCCCCGCTGCTGGTCCGGCATCCACCGCCCGCTCACGGAGCGATCCGGGCGCGTGGCTGGTCTTCCCGGGGCTCCGGCGCTGACGTGAGAGCTGACGGCGGGTCCCTGAGGCCTCATCTCAGTCTGCTGCCCCCTCCCTCGGGGCGGCCTGGGGTCCAGGGTCCTCATGGCGCGGGGCATCCCCAGTGAGAGCCCTCTCGTCCTTCGTAACCGTCAAGTCAGAAGGCGCTGCTGGCCCGCAGGTGGAGAACAGACCTCCCGTGCGTGGAGAAGGTTTTCTAGTGGGTGCTGCAAAACCGTTCAGACTCTGCAGGTCACGGGAGGTGTGAGGTTACCCACAGTGCAGCAGGCTGGCCGGGAAGGTAGTGAGCTCCTCGTCCCTGCAGCTGTGTAAGCAGAGGCCGAACAACCAAAGGCGGGCGACTCTAGCAGGGACATCTGAAGTTCCGTTAGCTCAGGGAAAGAGGAAGCTGCCCCTTACCAGGCTCCTGCGTGGATGTGTTCTGTGCGCCGTGTCCCGTTGGGTCTCCCCAGCGTCGTGTGGGGCCGGTGGCACTAGCCCTCCCCACAGAGGTAGGCCCAGAGGAGCGCAGGAGCCCCCCTGGGACGTTGGGAGATGCCAGGTTAGGCCGAGGTGCTGTCAGGAGGACTGGAGAGAGCGTGACCGCGGACCCCCCAAGGCGGCGTGCGGGAGGGAGGCTTTGTGAGCGCTGGCCAGCTCCCCCGCCCCCGCCGAGGACATGGGCCCGCGGGACAGTGGGGGCCCAGGGGGACTGCTTCCTGAGCCCCAGCAGGACCGCCCGGCCCGCCACCCATGCCTGGTGTCCGGGTCTCAGCCGGGGTGAATCGGGGTGCCGGGCCCACACCCCGCCTGACTCTGACTCGGTGGCCGTGTCCCTAGGAAACGTGGGCCGGGTGGTGCCCTCGGGTCCACGTGGCGGGCAGCTGCTTGTCCTCCCGGTTCCCGGGCTCGTCCCTCTCTATCCCAGAGCTGCTGAGAAACACTGGGTTGCAAGCAGGTCAGGGCAGCAGCTGCCCGGGCCCCCCCCCTCCCCCGCTCCCTCCCAGCCCTGCTGACCCGCCTCCCGCCCTCCCTTCTCTTCCAGAGCGAGATCGCCCACGATGAGCACTGTGCCGCCTGCAAGCGAGGGGCCGACCTGCAGCCTTGCGGCACCTGCCCGGGGGCCTACCACCTCAGCTGCCTGGACCCGCCCCTCAAGACGGCGCCCAAGGGCATGTGGCGGTGCCCCAAGTGCCAGCAGAAGGTACAGGAGGCTGTGCTGCCGGGCAGCGGCCCCCCCGCCCTCCCCCCGACTCGCTCCCTGCACTGAAGGACCCTCCCCCAGCACAGCATCGGAGGCCGGGGAACCTGTGGGGCTGCCCCGTGCGGGGTAGGGTCTCAGCGCCCCCAGCCTCTGCCCGCTAGACGCCAGGAGCACCCCCATAGTGGCCATCTCAGACCTTGCCAGCAGAGGCCCGCTGCTGACGACTGAGCCCCGCATTGGGTTCTCTGCCCCAGTGACTCCACCTCTGAGCTCCAGATTCCCCCTGGGGAGACCTGGACTAAGCGCAAACCGCAAAAACAGAGCTAGCTAACGGGTTCCATCTCCCTGCCGCCACACAGGAAAACCTAGCAGGTTCGAAAAAACACTAACGCTCCCTTCTGGTGCCGATGTGGGGAGGCAGACACTCTTTGCATTGCGGAATTTTATCAAGAGCCTTAAAAATGTATATATCTTTTAAACACAGAGGCTAGCTTTGGGGAATGTAGTCCCAGGAAGGAATCCAAATACAGATAAAATTCTGTACACGAAGAACTCCCTCGCCCCTTATTCATAAAGGAAGAGATACAGCGACCTCGCGGCAGCAAGAGACCGTGAAATTCATTCCAGCGGGTGCACTCAGTGCGATGTTATGTGGTCACTGAAAATGATCTTTACAGAGTTTGTGATTCTTTGGGGCTTGTTCTCTATGTGGACCTAAGTTTTTAAAAAAAAAAATACCTCGCTTCATAGCGGCCGTATAGTTTCATCATCAGCGCCCTGAGAAAGCTGCAGGTAGAATAAAAAACATGGGAAGGCATCCTTCCAAGTGTTTGAGTCACACGGGAACTTAGCAGTGCTTTTTTGTGAAGGATGTTTTTCTACATGATGTGTATGCGTTACTTGTGAAATCATAGGGGAATCACCTTTATTTCTGAAAACACTTGATTCTCGTGGGTTCCCAATATCCCCGGGGACCTAGGGAGAGGGCGGGCACAGTGGGCCCTATGTCACTGTCTCCCGTGGGGACCACCACCCTGCGCTGTGACTGCCTGGTGGGGGGTGGGCACGGCTCTTTGAGGGAAGACAGGGGACACAATATTCTCTTCCCCACCTGAGCATGATGGTGGGGCCTCGCTGGGCCCTTGGCATGTCCCCGGCCTGTCTGGGGCTGCTCTCGGGTCCCCAGGACAAGGGAAGAAGGCAGGTGGCCATTCGTGGATGCATTCGGTCAGGAAGAATTGGGGCGTCCTCCACGCCAGCACCGTGGGGGGCCCTGGCAAGAACCAGGTTCCTGCCCTCAAGGAGCCCTGTGAGCCAGACCGTGAGGCAGGGGCGGCCCCATCCCGTCACGGTCGAGGAACCTGCTGCTCAGAGAGCTTGTCCCCCTGCCCCCCTGGTGGCACAGCCAGGCCGCAGCAGGTTCTGGCCTGTCTGCTTGCTCATCTCCCCGGTCCCCCCTAGGCCTTAAAGAAAGACGACGGCGTGCCCTGGACCGGGATGCTGGCCATTGTGCACTCCTACGTCACCCACAAGACGGGTAAGACGGCCTCGGGGAGTGGAGAACGGCACCTCCTCCCTTCTCTCCGTCCTCCGGACTCACTCTGGGCCCATCCGAAGCCGTTCCGAGCCGCAGCTCTGCAAAGAGGGACCCCGGGACTGGTCCTGGGTGCCGGGCAGCTACTGTGGGGGAATGGCGCTCCCAGCCCCTGTGTTTGCGGCCGGGGCCCCTGGCTTCTGCAGGAGGTTACGGCAGAACGGCCTGGAGGTGCAGACCTCGGGTTCTTTCTGCTTTCCCCGCTCACCCATGGGCCAGGCTTTCTGCTCGCCGGGCTTGTGTTCTTACGCGGCCTTCTCTTCGCTAGTCAAGGAAGAGGAGAAGCAGAAGCTGCTACAGAGAGGCAGTGAGCTACAGAGCGAGCACCAGCAGCTGGAGGAGCGGGACCGGCGCCTGGCCTCGGCAGTGAAGGTGCGCTGGGCGTGGGGGGCAGGAGGCTGGGGGATCTTAGAGCCCCGAGATTTAAGTCCAAAGCTTCACCGTCCTGTTATTGAGGCCCCAGGAGAAGACAGACTCACCGACATCACTCAGCGAGCCAGGAGGGAGGGAATGCAGCCCCGGGATCTGGTCAACAGATGGCTGTCAAGCAGTTGAGCCTCTAGCTCTGCTCCCACCGGACTCTTTGTCTCTGGCAAAGCCCTGTCTCTGAACTTCAGTTTCTTCTTTGTAAAGTGAACATAATGACTTCTATTCTGTAGCGTGGTGGCAAACGACAGTGGTGAGGGTGATGGTGACGATGGTGGTGGTGATGGTAGTGATGGTGATGGTCATGATGATGGTGATGATGGTGATGGTGGTGATGGTGGTGACAGTGGTGATAATGGTTGATGATGGTGACAATGGCAGTGGTGATGGTGATGACAGTGATGGTGGTAATGGTCGTGATGATAGTGGTAATGGTGATGATGGTGACAGTGGTGGTAATAGTGATGTCAGTGATGATGATGGTGATGGTGATGATAGTGATGGTGACGATGGCGGTGGTGATGGTAGTGATGGTGATGGTCATGATGATAGTGATGATAGTGATGGTGGTGGTGGTGGTGGTGATGGTGGTGATGATGATGGTGATGATGGTGGTGATGATTACGGTGATGGTGATGATGGTGGTGATGGTCATGATGGTGATGATGGTGGTGATGATGGTGATGGTGGTGGTGATGATGGTGATGGTGGTGGTGGTGGTGGTGGTGATGGTGGTGGTGATGATGGTGATGATGGTGATAGTGATGGTGATGATGGTGATGATGGTGATGATGGTGGTGATGGTCATGATGATGGTGATAATGGCGATGGTGATGATGATGATGGTGATGATGATGATGGTGGTGATGGTGGTGATGAGGGTGGTGATGATGATGCTAAGGGTAATATCAGGTCCTAGTGAAACTCTCTAAACATAGTATCTCACTTAATCCTCTGAGTAACCCAAGGGGAGGCTCTGCGATTATTCCTGTCTCAGAGTTTGGGTGCAGTCTCAGGGAGTAGAGTGATCTCCCTGAGCAGCAAGTAGCTCACACTCCAGCTTGGGCCCCGCCCTGACTGCTGTCTGCGCTGCCGCGATATGTATGAAGCTAACCGAAAGACGAGAGCACGGCGGGCAGCAGACAGAGAGCTGGCCGGCCATCTGCAGATCCCCTGCCGCGGCTGTGGCCGAGCCGGAACTGGCTCCCAGCCTCCTCAGCAGGAGAAATGACCCGAGCAGCGAGGTAGTGTCACAGTCAGGAGGAAGAATGTCCCACGCTCCCGCGCAGGCACGCCGTTTCTAGCCCTGAACTC
>CM052897.1:3254678-3292672 GCA_028534135.1 Potos flavus
CCAATCAGTGCAGACCTGGCCACAGCCACGGTCAAGGTGGGCACGTGACCCGAGCCCGTCTAGTCAGGGTGAGTCTGGGGGTTCTGTGCTGGGAGTGCGGAACCCTTTCACCAATGTGCCTAAGCTGGAAACCGGGGAGGGTCCCTCTCCCCACGTGGAGGACTCAGCCAGCCGGAGACTACAGGGCTGGAACATGATCGGGGACCTTCAGCAGGCTGACTGCTCTACGGCCCCAAATCTCCACCCTCCCCATGGTCAACCTCCACCAAACAAGTTCCCAGAGCCCTCCCACTGTGACCTCGGCCTCAGATGCGACACCGGCTCTGGCCACCAGCCAAAGCTCGAAAGCCACACGCACCTGTGCTGTCGCCTCTGTCTGCCTGTGAGCGTGCCCTGCTCAGCCTAGTATGGGTACGCAGCACCTGCCGGGGAGCTGCGTCCCCCCAGCTGACCTCCCTCCAGTCCGACACCCACGCCAGCCCCGGCAAGAGCAGAAGAGACACTCAGCCCACTGCTCGCCCGTGGACGGTAACAGCTGCGGCTGTGAGTTATCGTTTTGCCACACGGCGCGCCGGCCGCAGTGGATGCAGGACGCAGGGCCCCTCTGCCATAAACTCCCAGTGTGGCCCCAGTTCAGCCACACCGAGCTAAGATCCTGAGAGATCCATCGTCTGATCTCAGCCCCCAGCCCAAGAACGACGCCGAAGGGCCAAGAGTCAGGACCCCGGCTGTTTGCTGGAAGTTTAATGGCAAGTTCACAAAGCACAAGGAGCGCACACGCGCACCCACACACACACGCACACACAGACAGACTCCGATGTGGCGTTTCCTGCCCTAGCGGAGTGTCCCGGCCGCCGTCAGGGGCCGCAGAGGCGCGGGGGGCGAGGCAGGGGCCCCGGGGGGTCTGTCCCTGGCACGGCGTCTGGAGAAGTGGCTGCCCCGCTCACCTGCCTCAGGGGCGCCGGCGTCGAGCTCCCCGCGGGCCTCGGGGGCGCCGAAGACCTTCTCGTAGTACTCGATCACCAGTTCGGTGAACAGGTTCAGAGGCACGAGGGCGCTCAGGGAGGACGCCCCCTGGGACGGCCAGATTAAATTCAGCCCAAAGACGCACGCCAGGTTGGAGCTGTTCATTTTGTTAAAAATGCTCTCCCGGGACACCTGGAAGACACGCACGAGACCAGGCGAGTGACTATGGGTTCTGTGCTAGGGCCTTGTGCCCCCAGCTCCCTGCTCTGGGCCTCAGTTTCCCCAGGTACAGAAGGACAGACTCAGGCTTGAGGCTCCGAGGGCCCCTCTAGCTCCGGCCGTCTACGAGCGCCTTCTGGGATCTCCTCAGCACTGCAGTCTTCTCTTGCATTCCAGAGGACTGGGGAGGTCCCCTCGGGGGCGGGGGGGGGGGGTGCTCCGGCACGGTGGGTGCAAAAGCACGGAGTTTGGTGTCACCCAGCCAGACCACATCTCCGATAACCGTACTCCAGGCGTTGAGTCAGGCATGGTCAAGACTGACTAGCACGCACGGGTCACTGGAGGACGGCGGCGGTGGGGAGGGGAGAGCTTGTCTTACAGCACTTATGACCCCAAAAAGCAGGATACACCACCCATCTTACAGATGAAGAAACTGAGGCCCAGTTGGTGCAGGGGACTTGCTCAAAGTCATGTGGCCGGTAGGTGGGGGGGGGCATCAGAGGGCACGGCCTGAACTCTTCCTTGCCTCCGGGGTCCTGGGGAACTCCATGAATCAGAAGTAGGCAACGCAGAGCCTCGGGGGTCATGGGAGGGCACAGAACTGGGCGGGGGGAGGGGGGTTGCACTGCCCAGTGACCCCCTGCGGATCTGATGAAGATGCCCAGACCGACCAAGCCCCGTCTCCAGGAGACACGCAGCCCCCAAGCCCCATGCAGGTGCCCACCGGGGGCCGAGGCTACACAGCGCCAAGCCCCAGGGGACATATTAATGCCCGCGTCATGGCGGAGAAGAGAGAAACAAATCCATCTCTAGTTTATGAAAAACTAGAAGAAAAGATGAGGATCACTTAGTTTTTGGCTTCTGAAAAATAAGGTCAAGTGACAGAGAGGAAGAACGAGACAGTTTAGTTTTTTAAAGCAATCTCTATGCCCAACGTGGGGCTCGAACTCATGACCCCAAGATCAAGAGTGGCCTGAGCCAGGCAGGCGCCCCCGAAGTTTATTTTTAAAACCAAGAGGTGGTGTTTGACGGACTCCAACAGGTGACACTGGCTCTGCCCGGAGGCCCCTTCCCCTCCACTGGTCATCGCATCCCCAGGCCACCTGCCAGGCAGCAGGGTTCCCGCACAAGCCTCGGGGGAGCCCCTGCCGTGGTGTCGCCACATGGGTGGAAATGCGCCGCACGGCTGAGAGCCCCACGGCCAAGCCTGCCTCGTTCACTGCACCCCACGCTTCCTACATAGGGCCCGGAGGGATGAGTGCTCCGGGAAGGGTCGGACGACAGGGGGTCGTGGGTCTGGAAGCAAAGGGAGGGGCCCGTCTGGATCTGTTGAGGTCTCCCCTGTCGACCTCGGACACCACCGCTTCCTGCCCCAGGCGCGGGGAGCTCAGCCCGCACCCCGAGCCTGGACGGGTGCTTCCCTCACTGTTCATGTTCTCGCCCTGTGTAGGGGTGTGAATGGCAGCCCCACAAAACAGAGGTCCCCCGGCAACCTGCGGATGTGACCTGATTTGGAAAAAGGGTCCTGGCAGATGGAATCAAGGATCTCAAAGTGAGATCATTCCGGGTTACCCAGCTGGGCCCTGAATGCCCTGACAAGCATCCTTGTAAGAGGAAGGGGAAGGAGATCCTCCCAGAGGGCATGAGGCCGAGTGGAGACACAGGCAGGAGTGAGGCGGCCACAAGCCAAGGGACACGTGAGGCACCAGGAGCCGGAAGGGGCAGGAAGGACCCTCCCCTCAAGCCCCCATGGGAGCACGGCCCTGCCCGCACCTGGATTCTGGCCTTCTGGCCTCCAGGGCCGTGACAACACGTTTCTATTGTCCGTAGCCGCCCAGTCAGTGGTACCGCGTTACGGCAGCCCCAGGACCCTCGCGCACCCGGTGACACGTTCCTCGCTCAGGAACTGCCTGCTCAGTCTGCTCACTGTGCATCGGGCTCGGTGCCCGGGCCTGGGGACCCCGCCCCTTTCCCCACAGACAGCCCGTGCGGGAGACGACGCGGGAGCAGAGGACCTCGATCAAAAAGGTCCCATCAGTAACTGAGGGCAGCCAGGTCTGGGGGCAGCAGGGGCAGGCACAGAAGAGACCTGTCGCCTGGTCATGCCTTGAGGTCCTGTGGGCCAGGGAGACCCCAGACCCTGCTCTGTGTGGGCACTGTGTGCAGCAGGGGCCGCCTGGGCAAGGCAGAGTTTGGGCCTCCCCCCGCCCCGCCGGGGCCCCGCCTGGCCCACTCAACTCATGCAGGAAGCCCATGAGGTAGCTGAGGACGGCGTAGTTGTGTTCTGGAAGGCTCTGCAGGATCTGGCGGCAGCAGGTCACCCGCAGGCTACTCTCCACACCTACGATGGCACGGGGCTCCTCCTGAGTCCTTGTCGAGGGGATGGTGCGGGCGCAGGGAGGAGGACAGCTCTGAGGACAGACTGTCCCGACGCCGGGCCTGGATGCCTCACTGACGTCCGGGCCATGCGGCTGTTTCCCCGCAAAGCCCCCCTTCCGAGAGCTCCAGTCCCTTCTTTACGCTGGAACCGCGGCCGTGACCTCTCCGAAAGCGCATGACGCCAAATCACTCACTTTCTATGCGGGAATGGTCTAGACCAGCGGTCCGCTAACTACAGCCTGCGGGCCGCACGGCCCACTTTCGTCACTAGAGCTGGACTGGCCCAGAGCCACCCCCCTTGGTGTGTATATGTCATCTGTGGGACTTTTGCAGCACGGCAGAGCTGAGGATGGCAACGCGGACGGACCCACAAAGCCTGAAAGACGGTCTGGCCGTTTACAGAACGTTCGCCAAGCCCGACTTAACCTGTGATTCCCTGCAGCTCAGGGCCCCACGCCCGCCAAAGCTCTGGGCGAGGCTGTCCCAGACTCAGACCCCCCGCTTTCCTCGTAACAAAATCCTCCACCGAGCTCCATGAGCCGCAAGTCAAATCATCATCAATCAATCATCAATCATCCACGGCAAGTCCCCGGGTGCTCGGCGCGCTCCCACGGCAGACACGCGTGCACACTCCCCGCTCCCCAACACGCCCACCTCCTCCGGCTTGGCCGTGAACACCGCATGCGCTCCAAACACAGCCACTGCCGAAAGGCACGGGCTTCCCTACCCGTGAATGTTCCTATTGGCCTTTTAATAAAAGCTCTTCTGTCGTGAACTCAAGCCATCGTGGGTCATGTCCACGGACAGAGTTCCCGTGAAATTAACATTCCCAAGAAACCGACGAGCTCGGGGGCCGCCATCTTGGTGCCTGAACCTCAGCTTCCTGGCCTCGATGTCATCTTTCTACGAATTATGGTCCCAGAGCACGTCCTGGTACCCAGGTCCACCTCCGGCTCTCCTGACGGTCCCTTCGAGAAAGAGCCCTCGGGGCTGAGCAGGAGAGAGCAAGCAGCCTGCGGACTGTCATGAAGCACTTTTCATGGGCCATGAGCCACGCCATGTGTTTTATGCACATTTAATCCTCAAAGCAGCCCCCATTCTATACCGACGAGGAAAGTGAGCTCAGAGAGGTTAAGTGACATGCCCAGTGTCACACAGCTAACGCATGGGGACGCCCAGACTTGGAGCCAGATCTGTCTGACTCTGACCCAGTCCTCTTAACCTCCTCACTGCAGACCGGACGGCTGTCCCGGCTCTGATTTCCCTCTGCCCTGGACACTGCAGGCCACCCAGAAAGCCCATTCCTCCCGAGTGCACCCCGGAAAGCCTTGCTCTCGTATCCCTGCAAGGAGAGACCCATCCCACCCGAGTCGGTCGGGCTGCTGGATGAAACAGAGGACACCCAGCGAACTTTGCATTTCAGATAAACAGCAACTATTACACTAAAAAAGTAATCACTGTTTACTGGAAATTCAAATTGAGATGAGCATCCTGTGTTTTTTTATTGCTAAATCCGGCCGGGCCTCCCGTTTCACTATAGAGTCTCCGCTCTGTTGATTTGGGGGTGTTTGCTTGTTTACACTCTGTGATTGTGTTATTTCCACCGTAATTATTGAAAATTCTCAGTGTCTGCCCCAGCCCAGCCCTGCCCCCTGGCGCAAAAAGGCCAGAGGACGTCAGTCACACCGCCGAGCCCTCCCCTCTGCCCTTCTTCCCGCCCGGCATCCCTCCTCCTGGTCTCCTTCGGGGAAATGCCGCCCGCCTCGAGACACGCTGTCACCTCGGGATTCGGCCCCCTCTTGGGTCGACGCCGCACCTGTCCCTGCAGCTAGCCTGGCCGTGGTGGCCCGGCCTGGCCATGCACATCATGGCCCACCGTGCCAGACGGCGAGCAGCCCCCGCCCCCCCGGACTGGCCCTCGGCGGGCACCCCCAGGGCAGCACCTACTGGTGATCCCGAGAATCTGCTCGTACGCCCTGAAGGTCAGCAGTGGTTGGGGCAGCTCTCGCAGGAAGGTCTTCAGGATCGTGGCGGGGACGTGGATGTCACCATAGTCATCAAAGTTCACAGGCTTCCCTAGACACAAAATGTTGTGTGTGAGTTCTGACAGGGCTGGGGATCCGGCCTCACGGCGGGCTTGGGTGCAAATGGCTTTGAAACTCCTGCGGGGCAGAGCTTTCCTAGAGCCACACGTCCTGGGTGTGCCCGTCGTCTGTGGGACCCAGGACCCCGGGACCGCTGCCACCGCCCCCTCCTCTGCTCTCCAGAGCCCTGGGCTATTCTGGGAGGGTGGTAGGGTGGGGCGGGGGAGCTACGCTACCCCGGGATTTGGGACTCTGCGGCCCGTGAGGGCGGTGCAGGCCGGCCGGGCGGGAGGCTCAGCGCGAGGGGTCTTAGGGGCAGACTCACCTTGATTGTAGAGCCGCTGAATCTCGTGGATGGTGTGGACGCTGGCCGATCTCCGGAACAGACCCTCAGTGCGGAGTCCTACGGAGAGAAACCTCCAGGCATCTCACAGGTCCCCATACATCAGGTTTCTGGAACATTCTGTGACTCCTCCTGCCCACACATCACCCTCCTGCAGCTGGCAGGGAATGCTCTCCAGCCGGGTTCATTCCCTCCCACACCCCGACCGTCTGCCAGCCACTCCCCACCACCACCTGACTGTCTCCTCCTGCGGCCCTCCAGGAAGGGAGAATCTGGTCAGACAGGCCTGGGGCCCAGCCCAACTCCGTTCATCCAGCTGCGTGACCGCAGAGAAAGCACGCAGCCTCTCCGAGCTCGGCCGCCCTGTCTGCAGAGTGAGGCCACGAGCCCCCGCCTCTGAGGGCCGCAGAAAGCATCCGCGGCCCGCGTCCAGCAGGCTCCACAGGCGCTGCTTCCCCGTAGTCCCGCAGCTGCGTCGACGCGGCTGGCCCTCCCGGTGTGGTGGCCACTGGCTGCACCAGGTGATGCCAATTTACATTTAAGTCGTAAAAACCGAATAAAATAAAAAATCCAGTTGCCCAACGCATGAGGCACCTAGGAAGTGCTCGCTCGGGCTCTCGGCACCAGCAGGCAGCTAGAGGCTGCACAGAATGCTTCCAAGGTTTACGGGATGGCACTGGGCTCCCCTCCCAGCCTCTTCTCCGTTCTGAAGCCGGGAGAGCTATTCAACGGCCTACATCCCATTCCGATCAGCCTGTAAACGGAGCCCTTCCCCCTCTTGGCGGGTTGGCTTCCCACGGGACCGTACCACGGACCTGCCCCACTGCCTGCTCCGCCGCCCCTCCTCCAGCCTCCAGTCTGCCCCACGCTCCTCACTACTCCCGGCCTTTGCATGCGCTGTTCCCTCTGTGAGAGTGGCTGATCCCTCTCCGTTTCCTCTGAGAGACTGCAGTAAGGAAAGTTCTGAGATCGTTCCCCAGTTCCTGGACCCTGTGGTACACTTTCTCCCAGGTTCATTCATTCGAACACTAGTCTACATGCTCCAGGGAAGGGACTCTGCAGACAGAATTCAGGTCCAAGGCAGTTGACCCTAAGAAATGCAGATTATCTTGGGTGGGCCTGACCTAATCAGGCAAACTTTTAAAAAGGGACCGGGTTGTTCCTGGCGACAGAGCGCTGGAGCATGGAGGACGGGATTCGACAGCTGGGAAGGTCTCTGTTGGTGAAGGGGGGGAGGGCACAGGGGAAGGGGAAGGCGTGCAGCCTCTAGGAAGAGAAAGAAGCTGACAGCCGCCGAGGAAACGGGCATGTCTGCATGAACTGAATTTGGCTCACGACCTAACGAGTGTGGAAGTGGATTCTTCCCCAGAACGAAATGCAGCCTGGCCAACGCCTGGAGTTTTGCCCTCTGAGACCCCGAGTGCCCTGACTTCTGACCTACGGAAACTTCAAGAATAAATTCATGCCGTTTGAAGCCACTAAGCTTGGGGTCACTTGTCATGCAGCGAGGGAACTGATCCCGTGACCCTCGGCCCAAGTGTCCGCGCTCAGGTCCCCTGATCTGCAGGACAGCTCGGCCCCACCCTGTGAGTCCGGGGTTGTCACGGTTATGGCGTTAACGGAGGAAAACGTGGTGGAGTCTCTCGGTTCCCACTGTGAGCCCCCAGAACAGGGGCTGGGTGCCGCGGTTCCCATGGCAACCCCAGCGCCTCCATCTGGCTGGAGACAGGGAGGTGCCCGATGCGCACACGCTGTCATGTACTCGCTCAACAAACACGTTCGCACTGTCATGTACTCGCTCAACAAACATGTTCGGACTTCCTACTCTGGGCTGCGTTTCTCGTTCGATTTTGTACTAAAGGAATTGATGGGTCAGAAGCAGGGAGACTCCCTTTCACGGTTTCTGACTCGCGGTCGTGAAGCACTTTCTTCTGTTTCCTCAAAGACGGAGCAGAATGGGAAGTGCCGCCAACAACTTCTCGCCAAAGCGGAGACCATTCCAAACGGCCACCACGGTGTCCTCCAGCCCGAGAGGGGACACGCAGCTCCCGAGCATGCCCGGTCACGCTGCCCCAGCAGCGGCCCCCATGTCTCGTCTGATGCACTCCTGCTCTGCGGCACCTGCGGGCTCCCCCCCCCCGCCCCCGCAGTCTATCCCACCCACAGAACCATCCTCTTCACTCGTCCGGGCGAAAGCGGCCTCCACACCTCTGTGCTCTCCCTGTGGATCTGAGCTCTGGCCCCAGGAGTCTTGGAGGAGCCACAAGGCTCAAACCCTCTGGTCACTGAAGGCACCTGCCTCGCTGGGGAAGGCACCTGCAAATGAGCTACCTATCACATGACAGGGGTCCCTTTATGGGGACTTTATGCGTTACCGGGTCATTTAGGCCCCACAGCAACCCCGTGCTTCAGGTACTGTCACTAACCGCCCTGGGCAGATGAGGAGTCAGAGGCCCAGAGAAGGTAAGTAACTGCCCAAGGTCACACAGCCAGTCCACGGTGGAGCCAGGATTCAGACCCAGACACTGAGCCCAGCCCGTGCTGGTCAGCCTCCCTGCACGGCTTCCAGCCCCTCCAATTCCCCGGTCTGCCGGGGGCTCGGGACAGGAGTCGGGCCCCCCCCAGGGAGGTGCACCCGGAGGTCCTCGCGCGCCGGGCGGAGGCCGGCTCTCACTCACCTCTCTCTCTCAGGTACGTCACCGTGAACCTCAGCACAGGAGGGATGAGTTCGCCTTGATTTTTGTCCTTGAGGCTGAGGGGAAAGAAGAGGAAGTAATGCTTCCCTGGGCCCGACAGGAGAGCCCAGACCTCTCCACGCCGCCGCGAAAACACAGGACCGAGGAGCCGCGCAGGGGGAGACGCGGCCTCGGTGTTCCGGGGGCCAGCAGAGAGGCGGGGGTAGTCTCCACCGAGAGGATGCCCGTGACACAGGGGAGACCTGGGGGCTGCGGGGGGCTTCACACGGGCCAACTTCGGAGCTAGGCTGTGAGGGATGGGTAGGAGCCTGTGGGGGACCCAAGAGGGAGGGGCATTCCGGGCAGAGGGGAGTGCACAGGGCGGGCCCAGAGGCCTGGGATTGGGCCGTGAGGGCAGACGCAGGAGACCCGGATTGGAGGCCGACCCATCAAGCTACATGCCCGATAACACCCAGCCTCGTACTGTGCTCCTCTGATAGAGACTCGATACACAAGGCAACTTGAAAACATAGGTACAAATATAAAAGAATGGCCCTCCCAGACAGACAGGCAGACACACGGACACACACACACGCCAGGTGGTAGAGTTAACATCTGAAGCCAGAGCCGCCCGCACCGAGCATTCCACTGCCCCCGTTTCCTCCTGCCTGAAGTGTTTTTCTCTCTCCTCATCTGCTGGATGTTCTTGCCCGGAAGGCCACATACCTGGGAGACTGTGCTGGATGGAGGGAAAGGGCTCCGAGGTCCGACGCCCCGGCTGGGGGCCTGCTCGCCTGCATTTTAGCAGGGAAGAGGAGGTGCGTTGCTCCTCTTAGGGCGCATGCTGTCTGGAGGTCGGCGAGCTCCCCTGGCTGACGGTGCGGTTCCAGTCTTCTAGACTGCTGGCTTCCCACCTGTCCCACCCGTCGTTTAGAGAAGGGTACGGAAGTCTCCGCGTGGGACTGTGTCTGTTTCTTTCTCGGTTCTACTAGGTGTTCCTGCCTGTATTTTAAAGCTCAGTTACTAGCCCATGAATTTTAAAAATTATGTCTTCCTTGTTATTATGAAATGTCCCTCTGTCCCTGGGCTTATTTCTTGTTCCAAAATCTACTTTGCCTGCTACTAACACAGCTACTCTGGCTTTCTTTTGGTTGGTGGTTGCATAGCATAACTTTTTCCATTCTTTTACCTTTTTAAAAAAAGGTTTATTTAGGGGCACCTGGGGGGCTCAGTCGTGAAGCGTCTGCCTTTGGCTCAGGTCATGATCCCGGGGTCCTGGGATCGAGCCCTGCGTCGGGCTCCCTACTGAGTGGGGAGTCTGCTTCTCCTTCTCCCACTCCCCTTGCTTGTGTTCCCTCTCTCGCTGTGTCTCTCTCTGTCAAATAAATAAAATCTTTAAAAAAAAAACAGCACCAACAGCGCCCACAGGCCTCCGCGTACCCCGCGCTCCGTGGGCAGCTGTGTTTCCCGGTGTCTCTTTGCTGAAGCTCTATGTCCGGGAGAAGCAACAACCCAGCCGTCCAAGCGGCTCTGATGACGGCCACTGCCTTTGTGAGCCCTGTCGCCATAGGAACATGGGCGACCCCCCCACCGCCTCGTCTCCGACTTGGCTTCCTGTGTCCCTCTAGAGTCCAGGCAGTCCCTTCTGCATCCCCAGGAGGGAGGAACATGCTGGACGGGACGGGTGGCTCTTTTCCTCCTCCTGCTTCCTCTGGGAGCCAGACAGAGCTCCGGCCCTGCCTTGAGGAGGTGGGAGGCCCTAGGCCAATCTCTCTGCCTCCCCAGCCTCTGTTTCCCCAGATGGAAAGCAGAGATGCGGGCACCATCCCTCCAGGGAGCTGCAGTCAATGGTGAGGGACGGGAAGGCTTTGCTGAGCCCTGAGTCAAATGTACTAACAATTCAAATCGCTGGAACGCCAGGGGCCGAGTGACCTCCCAGGCCAGATACGAGTGGCCTGTTTCAGGAGAAGACACGGGCTCGGGACACCGCAGGGACCGGCCCGAGGTCTCCCAGCTTGAGAGCCAGGGTCTGCTCCTTCGAAAGCCCACGCTAGTTAACATTTTGGGGAAGTCCCCCCCGTGAGACCTGCAAAATAGGCCGACGGACACTGATGCGCTACCCAAAGACCCCCTGCCTACAGCTTAGCCCAGGTTTCCTTCTTCAAAAGCAGGCTGCCAGGGCAGGGAGGACCCTGAGGTCCCAGAAGTGGAGGGTCTGCTCACAGTCGCGGGGCCCCCAGCCCAGCATGCCTCGCCCAGGCAGTCAGGGTGCACTGACTCCAGCCGGGCGTCCCGTGGGGAGCAGCAGAAAGGGTCCTGGCGTTCCATTATTACTCTCGACGGCGCAGAAACCCCCGCTGCGGATTTCTCCTCCGTCCCTGTCCCTAGCCACTGGCTCGGAGAGGAGCCTGCTCGGGCCACTGAGTCAGGGCGGAGAATGACCTCCGCCCGAGGTGCTCTGGATAAAAGGTGCTTCCTGGCTAGAGGGTGTGTGTGCCCAGGACAGCAGTAAATCCTGTCCTCCCACGGCCCTCCCTGTGCATCCCCAGGTGTGCAGGCCTGGGCCAGTCTCTGCAAGGAGGCACGGACCATTAAACCTACACCCTGAACTCAGGTTCCGAGGCGCACGCCGGGTGCAGGGGGCTCTTGGAGGCAGAGCCCTATTCCTGGGCCAGCACCGCGCACTCCCAGCCGGCCCGGCACCTCGGAGAGCACCGGGGACTCTCGCGCATAATTCTTGCGTGCAGCCCCTCCCCTTGGGAGACACACCTAGAGTAACTCAGAGCATGTTTCTTCCCTGGTTTTGCATGCAAGGAACGCAGAAAGGAGGAGAGACTGTAGCTTTTTAGAAATAGCACGGAGAAGGAGGAACAGCAGGCCTGCCTTGCTGGGACCCGGGCTTTCCCATCCCTCTGAGACAGTCCTTCATCTCTCATCCCCTCCCAGTTCCGAAAGCAGGACGGTGGCTGCGGCTCACGTCGCTGACTTGGGGAGGTGTCAGAGAGAGCTGGCAGAGGGGGCCCGGAGGTCCCGGGAGCTAGCAGAACTGAGGAGCACGCGCAGACACCCCAGGAGCCACGGTGTGCGGACGACCGACGTGCACCAGCGTGCCCGCCCACCGCCGGGCCTGCAGGCTTCGTCACTGGGCCCCCACTGGGACAGAAGACAAAGCACACCCGGAGGGGCAAGTTATGTTATCTGAAGTCAGAGAGCCGAGGGTTCAAATCAAAATTCGCCTCCCGAGCCCCCGTCCCCGGAGCAGACCTCAGCCTCGCACTGTGGGTTGGGGGTTTGGTGGGGTTGACCCACCTCGGCACAGCTGGCCCCTTCGGGAGATGAAGCAAGAACTGGAAAGTTTTGTACCGTGAGCAGGACCAGTCCCCAAAACTCTAATGGGGTTTCTAGCAAGTCGGGCTGACCCACGTGACTGAGAACGGGAGCCCAAGGACGCCCGTCTCCCCCCACCCCCCTCCCCGGCCCCAGCCATTCCCAAAGAGCAGCAACTTCTGCTCTCCCGACAGCCCGCGGGGCAGGAGACCGACGATGGGCATACCGGGCACGCAGGGAAAGAGAAGGGAAAGCCAGACGCCCGTCACCTCTTTCCTCGTGAAAGCAGGCCAGGCTCAGCCGAAAACTCCCACTCTGGCAAAGACGCAGCTGGAAGAGCCACGCGGTCCTGCTTTCAGGGGACCTCTGAATCTGTCACCCCAAATCCCATTTCCTGCAGATACGAGAGGAGGAGGAGAGGTGGGGGCAGGGGGACACCCCCCTTTCCCCACGAGTCTGAAAATCCCACAACCCCTGTGAAGGAAAGATTCACTCTGATCCTACACAAACTTTTGCAAAAAACAGATGGGCCATGAAGCTAAGTCAAAGACACCGCAATGTAAGGTGACTGCAGGCCAATTTTTAGGGATATAGACACCAAATCATCCACAAAATATGAGCAAAGCAAATCGAGCTACGTGTGTAAAGAGGATCTCCCACGAACACGTGTGATTTATTCCTAGAATACAAGGTTGGTTCAACGTAAAAATCAACTGATGTCAGCACTGGATTAATAAAGGACAAAAGCTACGTGATCATCTCAATAAAGGCAAAAAAGGCATATGACGCAATCTCACATCCCTTCTTGGAGAAAAGAAAAACGAGACCCAACCACTCGACAAGCTAGGGATGGAAGGGCTTTTCCTCCAATGGATAAAGGGCATCTACGAAAAACCCACAGCTAACATCACAGTTAGTGGGGAAAAAACTTAGCCACTTCCCAGTAAGACAGGAAAAGACAAGGATGTGCGTGTTCTCCTGACTCCTAACCAACACTGGCAGGTCCGGTCAGTGCGATCGGGCAAGCAGAAGAAATAAAAGGTGTCCGGGATGGACAGGAAGAAGTAAAACTATTTCTATTTGCAGATGACATGATCTCAGATATAGGAAATACTCAGAAAACTCACAAAACATCTATTAGAACTAATAACTGACGTTAGGCAGTAGGATATAAGGTCAGTGTACAAAAATCAACTACATCTATACACTAGCAGTGAACAATCCAAAAAATGAGAACACAAAAATATTCATTTACAATGGCATAGCAAAGAACAAAATACTTAAATAAATTTAACAAAAAAAGGTGCAAAATACAGAGACAGGGAACCATAAAACCTCATCAAAAGAAACAGAAAAGATCCACCTGCGTGGAAAGACATCCTGCGGTTCACCGACTGGAAAGTGAGGTTTGGGGAAGACGGCCGTGCTCCCCAAACAGGTCCCCAGAGACAGCGCGATCTCTGCTGAAATCCCAGCTGCCTTTTTATGGCAGTCGACAAGCTGATTCTAAAATTAATATGGAAAGCAAGAGACCCCAAAGAGCCAAAACCATGTTAAAAAAGAAGAACAAAGTCGGGAGACCGCATTTCCCGACTTCAGAACCTAGGACCAAGCGACAGTACTAAAGACGGCGTGGCACCAACATAGGCCGATGGAAGAGAATCGAGAGTCCAGAGATAAACCCTCACGTTCACGGGCAATCGGTTTTTGACAAGGGAGCCAAGGCAATTCGGTAGCGGAGAAAACGGTCTTTTCAACAAATGGTCCTAAGTCTGTGTGGAGTCATCAGGGAAGGCTTCCTGGAGGAGGGGACGATGAAGGAGAAAGGAGAGCAGGCAAGCCGGACAGCGGGGACTGGCTCACACGGTCTGCACACTTGGTTGTGACGCTCCCCTGGGCCTGGAGGTGAGGAAGGTGTGGTTTTAACTCCACTTACAGGGAAAGAAACTGGGGGGAGTGACTTCCCCGAGCTGGGACCTGCATCCCCTCCCTCGCCCGAAGGAGGCCCTCATTTACCTGCCCTCTTTCCCCTACCCCCCAGCTGCCCAGATGGAGCTGTACGGAACGCACACGTGCATTTCTCCCCCGTCAGGGATGGCGAGGAGCAAAGAGAGCTTGACTCTCTGTCTCCCCCTTAATATATTAACTGAATTAGCTTGTTCTAAGGTGATAGCCTTTCGGTTGTGTGCTTCGGAACCTAACTCGGCAAATTAACATTTGTGAATAGAATTTGGTTATGAATTTTAATGACTTCCATTCATTCACAGTCCAAACAAATTACATATTTGGTGCTCTATTTAATGTGTTTATTGCCATTTTATTGTAGTCATTTGCAATGAAACAGCATAAAATATTAATTTAAAGAGGCAATCCCATGGATTAGCTCTCAACGTGGCACAAACAGAATGTTCTTCAAAGGCTGTCCAATGATACTCATCATTCCCTAACGATATAACTGGGGGTGCCTGGCCGGCTCAGTCGGTAGAGCGGATGACTCTTGATCTCGGGGTCGTGAGTTCAAGCCCCACGTTGGGCGTCAAAAAAGAAAAAAAATACAACGCACTGATTTTTACAGTTACAACCGGCCCCAGAACAGGAACGAGCCCAGGCCTTTATAAAGGACATTTCTAATATCCGTCTCTGGTGTGCTAACGGAGAGGGCTCGGGGGTTCACGCGCCCTGTGGACACACTCTGAAAGGCGTCTGTCGGGAGACAGAAGGCCAAGGCTGCTTCCCCCACTCTGTACGTGGGTACATGGCTCTAGAAATCCAGGAGTTAGGTGTGCTTTGCTTTTTTGTTTTTCATTTTTAAAATGTTATTGGACAATGCAGAGACAGAAGTGGTTCTGAACACAGACAGGCAATCTGAAAGGCCCTGCTGGGGTCGCCAGGCTAAGGGATGGGTGACGGAAGCAGCGGGGGCCTCGGGCGCGGCCACCGAGGACCCCTGTCACCAGTCGGCCGCGGCCCCGCAGGCCAGGCCAAAAGTGCAGAGCGGACAACAGAAGCCTCGGAAATATTGGGCCCACCTGGGCCCCTCGTCTGAGAGCTGAGTTCTCACCAGCACCCCCAGGGTCCCCCCATAGTTGCTGCAGGTGCAACCCCACCTCCTTCCCCGGCGGGCCCCCGGGGGGCTGGGGTCACTCCTGAAGGCAGGAGTGGGTCACGTCAGCACGTTTTTACAGTGTGCAAAGAAGGAACATTTGGCCGATGTTTGTCCCAGATATATCCGGGAACGCCGTATCCGCACGGACCCTGCATTCACCTAGTGCCTCCGAAGGAGCTCTTCAACGGGACGCCGCTTGTGTGCGTGTCGGGGGCGGGGGAGGCAGGGGTCTAGAGCTGCACCGTCCTGCAGGCTAGCCACGGACCATTTAGATCCACATCCGTTAAAATGACACCAAGTTAGAAATTCGGGGCCCGCGCTGCACTAGCCACAATGGGCAGTGCAGACCAGCAGACCACGTCTATCATCGCAGAAAGTTCTGGAAAACGGGGCCCACCTTGAGCTGCTGGGACCCACCCAAGGTGCGGACTCCCGCGTCCTTACTGCGTGCCACCCCCAGCCCCCCAGGCCCCCCAGCCAGCCCCCATCGGGTGCTCTGGGAACCAGGTCCCCGCACACCCTTCCTCCCCCACGTACTTCTCCGGGCGGGGTCTCAGCTCCCCGGGCCCGCTGTGACTAATGCCTACAGACTCAGCAGTCAGGACGACAGGAGCCTACGATCCCGCTCTCCTGCAGGCGTCAGAGCCTAAAGCGGGTCAGCGGGGCCGTGTTTTGTACAGAGGCCCTGGGGGGGAATCGGTGCCTTACCTCTTCCAGCTCCCCGGGGCCACCTGCATTCCCTGATGTCACTCCGCCTCCTGCTTCCGTCCTCCCGGCTCCTCTCTGACTCTGACCCTCGTGCTGACGCTGGGCCCGCCCAGATGATAATCCAGGCTCCTTTCCTCCCCGTCCCAAGATCCCTCACTGAATCACATCTGCGGAGTCTCCTTCACCATGTAAGGTGACATGATCACAGGGACACTGACGTCCCCAGCAGCCATGATTCTTCCCACCATACGCAGCCCTCCTTCACTCCAGGCCAGGAAGAAAGAGGGGCCCCCAGCGTGTCTCCCCTGCAGCCCCACAGCCCCCGCAAGAAGAGGATGAGGAGTCCCCACACCCGGAGGCCTCGGGAGAGGCAAGTGACACGTCCGAGGTGGCAGGTGGGATTCCCCAACGCCCTCGCCAGGGCACCGTCCGGAGTCTCAGTGCTCAACCTTTCAAATCGTGTCAAGTCCCCCCAAGGGTCTTAAAGGTTATCAGACGTGGATGCAGGAAAACGAACTGCATGCAAGCTTCCAACAAGAAATAACTCCCTCATGTGGGACTGAGCAAACCGCTCTCCGGGACCCAGCACCACCCTCCAGACTGCCCCCCGTGGCTGTCGGATAAAACATCTCCATGGTCTGGCCCGCGGCGAGCAGCAGAGGACAGCAGGATGGACGAGGCGCTCACTGCCGGCAGAGAACTCCTGGGGAGGCTCCCCGGGCAGTCCGCTCGCATGCAGGGATGAGGGAGGAGGGCTCGGGACGCCTTCCTGCAGGAGGTGCCACTGGGTGAGTCTCAAAAGCAATGAACTTGGCCCAGAATCCTTTACAGGGAAATGTTAAGGGTCACGTCATCCAACTCACCCATTCCAGAAGCAAGTTAACAAGCTGAGATGGGGAGTGAGTTCAAGGTCACGTGGCTAATAAGGAGAGAGATCAGTCAGGAAGGATAGGACACGCTGTGATACTAACAGTCCCCGATCAGGTGCGGGATCCGACAGAACTTCATTTCTCACTCGGGCTCCTTGTCCGGTGTGGGCGGCCATGGGACGCACAGTGCGGTCACCCGGTGGGACAGGCTGGCATCGCCACCCGGCTGCCGTCACCGCAAGGCAGACTGTGAACGGGCTCCCAAAACTCCCTCCTGACGGGCCCTGCCCCACTGGCTGAAGCAAAGCACATGGCCATGCTTCACTCCGAGGCTGGTGGCACGCGTCCTGCGCACCACTAGGTCCCCTGCACGCGGGCGAGAACCCCAGGGACCCGGTTCCCCGCCCGCCGCTGGGTCCCCTGCACGCGGGCGAGAACCCCATGGACCCGGCCCCCCGCCCGCCGCTGGGTCCCCTGCACGCGGGCGAGAACCCCAGGGACCCGGCCCCCCACCCGCCGCTGGGTCCCCTGCACGCGGGCGAGAACCCCATGGACCCGGCTCCCCGCCCGCCGCTGGGTCCCCTGCACGCGGGCGAGAACCCCAGGGACCCGGCCCCCCACCCGCCGCTGGGTCCCCTGCATACTGGTGAGAACCCCGGGGACCCGGCCCCCCGCTCGCCGCTGGGTCCCTGCACACAGTCACACAGACACACTTGGAAGCAGGCGCTCCCAGCTCTAGGAAAAGCGTGTGTTTCAAGTTCTCCGCAGGGGTAAGCAGGACTGCTGGAGACAAAGCCCTGGGGACAGCCTCCCTGGGACACGAGTGTCCCACGGTCCCCCAGAGGAAACCAGCAGGTCACGTCCCGGCTCACTTACTATTGCAGACTGACGCCAAACTGCTGGGTGGGCAGAGGGGGCCGCGGCGGCGGCGTCTTGGCGGGAGGGGGCGACCTGCCCTCGTGCAGGTTCCGGAGTTTCTCATCATACCTGCGGACGCGGCAGAAGCACGGCTCTAAGCTTGCGGGGGCCGGACGCCCCGTGAACGTCTGCGGGACCCCGGGTCTTGTCCTTCTGGGCCCACGTGCTGTGCCATCCCACATGTGTGCGTGCATGCATGCACGCATGCACGCACACACACACACACACACATCCCCTACTACCACGGGTGTTCACACCAAAGACAGAGAGGATAATCCAACCCCGGCAAACGCCCAATCTCTCCGGCCAACCCCCAGCCATATTTCACTCGCACGTCTGCACAAGGCCTTCCCTCTGGTGAAGCACCCTTCCCCGGCCTCTCGACCCAGCCACCTGTCCCCTGGAAACTCCTTCCCCTGATATCCCCGTGCCACTAGTCTCCTCCCTAGCTGTTGTCACTGACTTGTGGCCCCCACCACCCGGGGGCAGGGTCACTCCCCACACCGTCCTGTGTGCCCAGCTTCCGGTGTGCGACTCGGCACCCGGAGAAGCTCAACATCTCCCCTACCCCTGCAAGCCTGCCCACCTCCCTGCAGCTCGGCAAGAGCCCTGCTCCCTCCAAGGAGCCCCAGAGAGGGAGATGCAAAGGGCCAGGGGTCCAAGGCCTGCCCTCGCGTGGCTGTGGGGCCAGCTGACCACACGCCTTCCTCTGCTCCCCTGACCCCACGGGAGAGACTATGCAGCGGGGGTCTCCACTGCCATCTAAGCTCAAGTAGCAGGCACACGAACAGGCTTTCTGGGCTGGCTTCCAGAGCACCTGCAACGCGCCTGAGAACATTGCATTCCGTACACGGAGTTATCCACACGCCCGAGAAACTCCCCCGATTCTCTACTCACAGGCAAACACGGTAAACACCAAGGCGGAGCACAGCAGTTACCGCGATGGCTTGTATTTTTAAATCAGTTCGCCATGGGGGAGGGGGAAAGGGAGGGAAGATGGGGAGGGAAGGAGGGGGGGAGAGGGAAGGGTCCCCCCGCCCCACCCCCCGCATCCTCGCGCACAGCCCGCCGCAGGCTCGGCTCCCTGAGTCAGCAGTTAGCATCCTTGCTGACGCCGCACGTTTCGGGGCCGGATCCGCTGGGCGCACGTTTGGAGGTGCAGCCTTCCACGCTGCTGGGAGGGACCGAAGCCCGTAGGATTCCCAGGGTGTTTCCACGCCTCTCGGAACGGGGTCCGACTCACCGCAGAACCTCCGGGGGCACGATCAGCTGGTCATACTTGAGGTGTTCGCGGAGCTCGCTCAAATAGTTGAAATAGATGACTTTTTTCCCAAACTTACGACTGAAAAAGCAGGAGAAGGAGGACGATGAGCCCGGGAGGCCGGGCCGGGGGTGGGGCAGCGGTCGGGCCGCGGGGAGAGCGAGGCAGGGGCGGCTCGTGTTAAGAAACCGTAAGTGCTGACTCCAGCGGAAACCGGGATATAACAGAAGCCGCGCACGTCTGCAGATCTGCTGCTTTCATAAGAACTCGGGGGCACCGAACACTCTCGAGTGTCTCATCTGCATAAAAATAAAGATCTGCCTCCAGCTTGACTCTGCACACACGGGCGAGGGCAGGGAGGAGCCCGGGGGGCCTACGGTTTGGGGAGCCTTCCCGCTTCGGCACCCCCTCTCTGTGAGGGTCCCCGGGCCAGGGGGGGCGGGCAGGGACGGTGTCACTCGGGAGGCCAGCCTGGGGCGAGCACCGTGGAGACAAGCCCCAGCCGAGTCCATTCCCCTGCCTCTCAGGGCGTCGGTCTCCCCCTTGGGAATGGGTTCTCCCTCCGGGCAGGACCATCTGGGAAGACGTCTGCTGTCCCACACCCGGTACACACCACCTGGGACCACCGTGATGGACGAGCCCGCTCCCCGAGCTGCGGGGCGGGGACAAGAACAGGATCCGACGGATGAGGAGTCCCACACCTTGCCCCGCACTTGCCCCTGGTAAATGACTGCCGCCCGCCAGCTCCTGGCCACGGCTCCGCGGGAGGGTCACCCACTGAGCTGGACGGATTTCTCAGGCGCGATGTGGGGACTTGGGACACATGCATAAGCCGTGATGCTGTCACCACAACGGGGACGAGCCGATCCATCGTCTACAAAGTGTTCCTTGCGTCCCTGGGCTTTGTGTGTGTCGTTAGAACGCTCGACACGAGATGTACCCCCTGAACAAATTTTCAAGGGCACGACACCGTGTCGTCAACCGCAGGCCCCACGCCGGCTGTCGGGCAGACGTCTAGAACCTCTTCCCTCGTGTCATGGAAGCCCAGCTGTTTTATCACAAGCCCCGGCCTGGAGCTGGAGCCCGCGGGAGGCCCAGCCGCGTGCACTGGCTCCCCGTAGTGGGCGAGCGGGAATCGGGCCAGGTGCCCCGACCCCCAGCCACCTGCCCTCACAGGCAGAGGGGGTCCGGGCCACTCCGCTTGCATAGCCGGGCTGCAGGGGGACAGAGAGGTCAGCTTCTGAGCTGCAGGGAGGCCTTTGGGGCCAGCCCCCTGCCCATGCAGGAGCACCCTCCAACGTTCGCCGTGCTTCTTCTGCCTGACCCCCTCCAGCTGGCCAGGCACCTGCTGGTCCCCAGGGTCTGGAGGGCAGTGCAAGCAGGGCCCTGCTTCCTGCTGCTCATACCCCGGAAAGGTCTCAGGGCAGTGCACTCCCGGGGACAGCAATGCAGGCCTACGGGCAAGCCCCAGGCCCTGCTCCCCGAGGGTCAGAGTCAGGAGGGGCCTGCGGACATGCCTGTTTGTTCTTGGGTATTGGAGAGCCTCTGCCCTGGTTGGCTTCACTTCCAAATAAGGACTCCAGGGCTCAGAGAGGTCACGCGGCGGCCTGAGGCCACACAGCCAACGGGCGGCAGAACCCCGTCCTGACTCCAGCATCTCCAGCCCTGATTCCCAAGGTTCTCTCCTGGCCCCTGTGTATGGCCGCGCCCGAGGCAGGATAAGCAGCAGAACCACACGGGCTTGAGCCGGAATCCCCGCTGAGCCGGGACTTAACCTCTCTGAGCGGCAACGTCCTCTCCTTTGGAAGAGGAAGAAGACGGCTGGCTTCACGGGATCGTTTCGGGGTGCTAGGCACGTAAGGTGTATAAGAAATTGTGATAAATGAGTCACGAAAAAATATTAAAAAATTTTTTAAAACAACGTCGGCAGCAAACGCTGAGCATCAGCTCATGCCCCGCAGGCCCGCTTCTGAGCGCTCCGCGGGAACCCCGTCAACCAGCTCTCGCAAGGACCGCGCGGCACTGCCAGCTGCACGGAGAAACTGAGGCAGAGAGAGGCCGCACCTCCCGCCCGGAACGCTGGGTGATGGGAGGCGGGGCTGAGCTCCCGAAGCACCACAGCATCTGGGCGGCCGCGTGACAGAGGGTGAGGGATGATTATTTCCCCAAGAACTCAGAGAGGTTTCTAGAACGCTGAGAGCTTTGCTAAGCTCAGCAACAGCGCCAACGAGCAGAACATCGGAACTGTCTTCTCGGGCACTTGTATCACCAGCACTGCCGTCCTCGCTATGTCAAGCGCGGCACCCGCGGGCTGGTCCCGGTTAAGCAAAGGAACAGACGGACAGAATCCCAGCTTCGCGACAGGCCTGGGGCTGCGGCAGCGGGAGGGGCAGGCCGTGGGGAAACCGGCGGGAAATTCTCCTCCAGCAAAAGGAGCTGTGGCCACGGAAGTCTCTCTCTGCGGTAAATGGGAGCAGACAAGTCCCCTATTCCAGAAATTTTCCAAGTGGAGCCTGCAGACCCGGGAGCCGCATCGAGGCCCCCCCACCTCCCCACTCCCCCACCGGCAGGGCCACGCGGGCCACGCTCTCTGGAATGAGTGCTGGTCTGAGTCTCGTGAGTCCTTGTAGTAGTGACCCACCCAACCTGAGGTGGTCTTGGGAACCCCCGACGCAGGTGCAGAAAGCAGGTGCTCAGGCCAGGGTGGGGTTTAAAATACAAGTGCAAAGGTCACCAGTGTCGTGAGCTGGTGTTCCTATCAGGACCGTCCGCCCCATGACCCGCCACCGCCGCGGGGTGGCTGGCGTAGCCCAGACACGTGGGTGCCCTGGAGAGGACACCTCCACGAGGCCGCCTAGGGAGAGCCGCCCCTCACCCCTGCCCCGAGCCTGCGGGATGCAGCCTCCTGCCCCCTCCCCGAGCCCGCCCCAGTGAGGCTCTCGCCGGGAACGCTGTGTACCTGATGAGCGGTTTGAAGATGGTCCACAGGACCTTGATGAAGTTGGTGGGGTGCACGACGTACAGCGCCTTCACGTTCTTTTTGTACCTAAGGAGGGAAGTGTGAGATGGCTTCAGGGCAACACGCCCTACACCCTAAGCGGAGTAATCACGAAGCCCTCACGGGAGCCTCAGAACCTCAGGTTCTGAGGCTCGATCTTTCCATCGAGCCGATGTAAGAACACGATCCAAAGTCGAAGGGAGAATCGGGCCCTCCCGTCTGCCGCCGCCCCGCACGCGCGCTGCAGTTTACAGTTTGCAAGAGCAGAGCCCCCACTTCCGGGCGCTCGTCCACACCGGGAGGCGGGGGGCTCGCTGAGCCCTTCGCAACGCCGCGGGGTACGGGGTTGTGAATTAAAAATGGGAGGCTACTCAGCTCGCTTGCTCCCCTCATTCCAGCATAATTGAGTCCACGGCCGAGAGGCTGAGCCCAGGAGGTGGGCACCGGCCGGGGTGGAGACAGTGGGCGCGGGCAGGGCGGCCGTGGCCCCGCCTGGCGTTGTGTGAGGGGAGGGGCGCGCGGCCAGCCCCCACCCACTCACAAGAGCCCACGGAGATCGGAATTTCAGGCATTTGGGGAGCTAGTTGTGAAAAACATTAAATAGCATAAACACATAAATAAGTAAATCATATTAAGCACCGAGATAATAAATATTAAAAACTCATCACTTCCTCATTATTTTACTACATTGACTCCTTCCTGTGCCCTTGACGCTCTGTCTGCTGCATCTGAATAATGGAAGTCCATACCGAGGGTCCCCCCAACTCTGTGTCCAGTGGCGGTGACATGCTGGTAGCCTGAAGCTGGCCGTGGTGGCCGGAGATCCGCCTCCCCAGGCCCCCGAGAGCTGGTCATCACACGTGGACCAGGGCGCCACTGGGCCAGCCCCAGGGGGGAGGGCAGGGGGAGGGGCAGAGGACGAGGGAGGTGCCTAGAGGCGCCGGGTATGTGCGCAGGGCTTCCAATGGGGTCACGCCGGGATGGGAAGGGGGTGCGCAGCGGCGGGGTGGCCCAAGAGGGTAACACAGCCAGTGAGTCAGATAAGTCAGGTGCTGGGCAACGGAAGGAAGCAAGTCAATAAGGGAAGCACAAGCAGGGTCCTCGCTGCTGGAGGGGAGGGGGACAGATGCAGGGAGAGAGAAAGCCAGAGCGAGTCCTGGGCTGCGGGGTGAGCGCACGGTCCCCGGCAGAAACAGAGATGTGTGAACAACACCCCAACTGTCCGTGCAAAGGGCCTGGGAGCCAGTCCCCCGAAAAGCAACAAGCACACGATTTCCAGACCCTGGCCCCTGGACGGCACTCTGCACAGAGCGGAACCAGGGACCTGGGGAAACGGCAGAGCCCAGGGCGGGCTGAGGACGGCGTAAGGTGTGCCTGGAGCCCCGCTGGTGCTAGATTCCGTAAGGGCAGGGCTCGGCGCGCGGGGACGCCTCTGAGGGTCACGGGGAGGGCTCCCGCGTGGCCGCATTTGAATCTGAACATTAAACAGTCATGGATTAGAACCCACTGAACGAAACAGGAAATCGCAAGTCCATATGGATGTAATTAAGCCGGAAGTGTAAGCTCTTCTTTACGATAAATTGCCACTAGGTCCAAGCACCATTCGGCCCCCATCAGAGTTCTCACTGGGTCGAGAACGAGCAATGGAGGCTAAGGCTAGGACATGACACTTGGATAAGGAGCAAGGTATCTACAGAGTCTCAAAGTATCTCCCAAGGAAATACTAACTAATTACAAAAAGAAAGGCTCTTAATGCAGAGAGGGGGAGCTGCAGTGACTTGTGGGTGGTCCAGGGTCCCAGAGCACTGCTGCCACCGAGTCCCTCCTGACATGGAGGTGGCTTCCTGGAAGGGGGTCCAACACACGTGTGTGGACTGGTTCTCCCTTAAAAGGAACGACCTGGCAGAACAGTCTGGAGAACGAGTCGTCGACAGCCAAGAGAAAAAGAATGCGGGAAACCCACCAGGATGCAGTGAGAGCAGGCAGAAAACCCTTGTGGTATAAATCTCACCGAATTGGATCTGGAGCTCCACTTGCATACCTTTGGTGATGGGGAATTCACTACCCCAGCAGACACTCCACTGCTGGTTTTGATGCCTAGAATGTCTGTCCTTTTTTAGCCCATCGAGCCAAGGTCTATAATCCTACCCCCACCTCCTGGTCTACCTTTGCGAGAAGTAAGAGACACGTTTGCCTCCTTCCATTTGATAATTTATCTATATCAGCTCAAAATAGGGGTACATATGCATCTACTCCTGTTGGCCTGAGCTTCTGGAAAAGGCCACTTTGAACGTGTCATTCACTTCTCCTCAAGCACCTTCCATGGCTCCCCGTTGCCTCCTAAACCAAGTCTGGCCTCCTCAGCACACGCCCTGCCCTTGGCCACCTCCCTCCAGGATTCCCCAGCTGAATCCCCCAGTCCAGCCCTCCCGCCACGAAGCCTCAGCCTACCTTACTCTTTCTTAGGTCGGCCACCTAGCAACACCCTGCCCATCCCTCCAGGGGCTGCTCAGAGGCCACCTCCTCCAGCCGGCCTCTCTGACTGCCCCAGCTAGAATGCCGGCACTCACCCCCGGCCCCACCTGGCTCCTCCACCTTTCCATCCACCACCAACTGAGAACCTGCCCCGCGCAGACCTGTTCCCGCACACAGGGGACACAGAGATGGGTCGGGGGGGTGCAGCCGGGCGCGGGGGGCACAAACACGCCACTCTGCAGCTTCCCTGTCTGCTCGGGGATGGTGAGGGCACAGGGAAGGGGCTGTTGATTCTCCGGGAACAACCCAGGAGAGCTTCATGGGGGAGGGGCCACTGCTGGGGCCTGGTTGCCTCCGGCTCCCCTGCAGGGCCTGGCACACGGTGTCAGGTAAATGACCACAAAGTACAGCAATTTTCCTTTCCCTAAGACACAGGAAAGAGAGCCAAGAAACTCCTCCAGAGGGTCTATGGACAATGAGAGCAGGACCCACAAAGACAGGACGGCAGACTCTGGGAAATCAGGCACTACCGGCCACCATCCCACCTACTCAAGTCTGATAGGAAGATCTCCATCAGAGGTACGCTGGGCCTCTGAGAAGGAACACCCAGAGGATTCCAGGATACCCACACGAAGGCCGGACAGTGCAGCCCATTAGCCAAATACACTACAAGTTGATTGTTACGCAAGATGTTGTCCAAGAAAAAATCCCCCAGCTCCACGCTGTTCCCAAGAGGTGTGCAGTGTTGGGTGAGACAGAGGGAGACAGGGTCTCAGGTGGGGTCCCGGCCCTGCCACACACCATGTGAGGGACACAGGGAGAGACACCTGCTCTCTGGGACCTGTGTGTCCTCACCTGCCCAGCATGCCGCCCGCCTCTCCGACAGAGACACCAGAAGGCCCCGTGCACACTGTAAAGTGTGGAGAAAGCATGAAGGGCATCTGGAAGACAGCCATGCGGTGGTGTTTCTTTGCCACATTTCTTAGACGGGGGTCGGTAACCTAGGGTACACGGGCCACATCCGGCCGGCCACCGACTTTAGCACAGGCTGCAAGCTGAGAAGGTCCTTCCGTTGTTAATAGTTGGGAAAAAAGTTAGAAGAATAACAGTTCATCGTATGTGAAAATGACATGAAATTCACATTCCGGCGCCCATCAATCAAGTTTTACTAGAACCCGGTTCCCCCTCTGTGTGTATTATCTGGGGCTCCTCTCACGCTACACGGCAGAACCGAGTAGTTTCAACAGAAATCTGAGGGCCCGATGGGGCGCCCGGGTGGCCTAGTCGTTAAGTCTGCCTTCGGCTCAGGTCATGATCCCAGAGTCCTGGGACTGAGTCCCGCATCGGGCTCCCTGCTCAGTGGGAAGCCTGCTTCTCCCTCTCCCACTCCTGCTGCTTGTGTCCCCTCTCTCGCTGTGTCTCTCTCTGTCAAATAAATAAATAAAATCTTCAAAAAAGTTCTAAAAAATTAAAAAAAAAAAAAAAGAAATCTGAGGGCCCGTGAAGCCGAAATCTCGAGTGTCTGACCGCCCCTGCCCTATCTGAGGAAGCAGGTTAGAGCCCCTGCCCAAAGGGAGGTGACCTCACGCACCCCAAGCTCCTTCAGCCTAGCTCCCCGCCTCCTGGGGCAGAGCCAGACCCCTCCTATCCCCCCGGACCCCCCTCCCTCAGTGGGACCCTGAGCCCCGCCCCCCGCCCCCCGAGGGCTCGGGCGCACACACCTCCTGTCGAAGTCCTTGTAGGCGCCCTGCAGCCAGCCCAGCGACGGCTTGTTCCGGCTGTTCAGCCCGTAGTGAAAGTAGACGATGGTGTAATCGCTCTCCACGTACTGGTCCAGCGTGTGCTTCAAACCTGGGCACAAAGCAGACTCGGTTTCGAAAATCACCTTCTCGTCATCATCGAAACCAAGGACGCTGTCCCCAGAACGGGAACCGTGGTCACCCAGTGGGTACCAGCACCCCGGGTCACGGGGGGACCTGTCCAGGGCCCCTGGGAGCCCATCTGCAAGGGGGCCCTGTCCTCGTTTGTTGCAGGGGGCTCAGAGAGGTTGAGCCCTGAAGGTCACGGTCACACAAGGAGCAGAGGGATGTGACAGGCCCAAAAACGGTCCAGAAGAGACATCTACGTCAAATCTCTGGAGCCCGTGAATGTGACCTGATTCGGAAAAGGGTCTTTGCAGGTGTGGCTAAGGGAAGTGTCTTGTGAGGGCGAGTTTCTCCTGATTATCCAGGAAGAGAGAGGCAGGGCGGAGAGTGACGGAGCCCCCCGTCCAGGAGGTCTGCGGCCCACCGGCAGCCGCTAGGGGCAAGGCCCCCCTCCTGGAGGGGGAGCTCCCTCTGGAGCACGGCCGCGTCAGCACCTTGGTTTCGGCCCTCAGACTGTGAGAATAAATGTGTTGTTTCACGCCACCCCGTACACAGGGATGAGTTACAGCAGCTCCCGGAGGGAAGAGAGGCCGCGCTGGGATTCGAACCCAGGACGGACCCCCTGCCATTCTGCTGCGTCGCTAGGAGCAAGCAATTCCTTCCTTCCAGATGAGCTCCGACCGTTTTTTCTCGTCCCCGTAAAGCAGAATCCTGACTCTGCCTGCTTCTGCCACGTGGCCACACGCCACAGTACGAGTCCCCCAAAGCTCCACGATCGGTTCCACCCCCAGGCCTCGTCCAGCCACCTGCAGGAGGACCACACCAACATCCCTCATCTCCCTTCGCGTTTCTCGACTCTCGGGAGGAGAGACCAGGGGAACGTCTAGGTCTGCTCCCTCATGCACGCGGGACACTTGGACCCTTCCGGTGGAAGCAGGCACGCTTCCCCTGGTTCCTCCCACGGGCGGGCCGAGCTCTCTCCCTGTCGGGCTACATCTGCTGTGCGGCGTGCTCGGCACAGGAAGTCATTAACTAAATTACTGGTTGAGCTTCAAAGACATGGACTTATTTCTTCACCCACTGCAAAAATAGGAGCGCACATCTGGCCACAAGAAAGCTACTGCTTGGACAGGGAGAGGGAGGGTGGTGTGCATGGTGGTGATGTTTTCCATGGAGACAAGGAAAAGAGCCTGGGCGCTCTTCCTAGCAAGGCCGAGCAGCCCATGGGGCACCTTTGAGTAAATCAGAGAAAGGTGCTCCTTCCTCTGCATAGACATCCTCCAGCACTGGGTGAGAGGAGAGGCAGCTGGATGGCAGCCCATCGTTGTGCCTCTCTTGTGCAGTGAACAACCTACACAACCGTTCACAGAGGCTGTGCTGACCACTTCCTTCTAGTAGTGAAGGTTTCTGAGGCTGGCACAAGAGAAAACACCACGTACCCGTTGCTATCAAAGGTAGGTTTTTTTGTTTTTTTGGATTGAGGTGAAATTGGTAACGTAACATTAACCGTTTTAAGACGAACAATTCAGAGGCACTGGGTACACCCAGCATGTTGTGCAACCACCACCTCCATCCAGCTCCCGAACGTTGTCGTGGCCCAAAAGCAAGCGCACAGCTGTGAACGAGTTAATTACCCTGCCTCCTGCAACCTCCTGCTTTCTGTCGGGGGTCCTTCTGTCTTTACAAGGAAACAGACCCTGAACACCTCCTGGCCCAGCCGCGGGCCTTCAGGGACAGCTGACCCGCAGGTCATGGGTTTGTGAAGCCGCAGAAGGAATAATCTGGCAAGGGACCGTGTTAACCTTGGAGGCCCCCAGATGGGAGCTCTCCCTTACCCGGCACCCCTCTCTGTGCGCCCCGCAGGTGCGAGCATGCTGGAGGGAGGCCGGCGCCTCCCGGAGGGCCAGGTCGCCATGACGCGGGCGCCCCTCGCAGACTCCATGGCAGATCTTGCCACGCAGCAGCAGCAGTGCTGGCTAGAGACTCCTGAGGCCCTGGGGCCGGCGGGGTTCCTGCGGTCACACTGCATCTCCCACTGCTGTCAGAAGACCCTTTCGCAGACCAGATCAGAGGCTCAGGTCAAAGGGATTCTCACAGAACCACCACCCACAGGCTCTCAATTGCTTCTGGGACTCGCTCACGCTTTCATTAGAGCTGGGGGCTCCGGGGCACGGCCTACACTGTGGGTGGAGAAGTGGGTCAGCCGGAGCGGTCAGAACAGGGAATGGGATGCACCGACCCTCCCGGCACCTCTCACGAGGCTCGTGGGCTCCCGCCGGGAAGGAGGCATCGGAAGCAGCATGGCCAACACACGGAGTGTGCAGACACCAGCGGCAAGGGACAAGACGGAGGGGGTGACAGCGGCCAGGGCCGCACACAGGTAAGTGGAAGGCCTTCCTTCTGAGCAGGGGAGACAAAGCAGACGCAAAGGGTAGGGGTCTGTGTGGGAGGGAGGTCTGAAAGGGCCCCCAGGGCTGGGCTTAGAGCTTCAGACTGTGGACCTCAAGTCACATGAGTCCCGCAGGTGGCTTTGGTGACCTGGCCAAGGATACGACATCTACCTGGGGACCCACGAGTTGACCTACATTTATGAGCCTTTAACCCTGAGCATCCACTCTGTGCAGATGGTGAGGGCAAGGTGCGTGTGTGCACGGGGAGCGTACGTGCACACGGGGGGGGGCGTGCGTGCACACGGGGGGGGGTGTGCGTGCACACGGGGGGGGGGGGTGGCGCGTGCGTGCACATGGGCACCGACGGGACTTACTCCAGCAGGCGCCTGTGGTTGAGCTCGTGGGAGGGGGGCATCCGGCAGCTGCTGAAGGTGATGACCCGTCTTCCAAAGCGGTCCTCCCCTGCAGGAGCAGACACAGGCGTGAGCCCCGTCGGCCCCCAGGGCAGCCCCAGGCGTTGATGGGAAACGCAAGCCTCCCGAGCAGCCCCGCCTGACCTAAGAGGCCCGGGCGGCAGGCAGGGAGCAAAGACAGCACCCGCCGGAGGAGCGTCTGCTACAGGACCTCTGTGTGCGTCGGCCAAGCTCGCGTCGGTCACCAGCCCGCACGCGTGGAGCACTCGCTCCCCTTTACAGACGGGCAACGGGGCCTGACGGGATGAGTCACCGGCGCAGAGCTGCGCGGCGGACGGAGGGCACTCGGGCTGGAACCTAGATGCTCCTGGCTTCGTCCCTGGTGTCCGGCTGCCCCGCCCGCTGCCTCCTCCCCACAGAATTCGAGCGTCCCCCTGACACCCCCAGGACTCCGGGCCCTGGAGAAGGCTGGGGTGGCCTGGGGACAGTCACCCCTGGACATGACCTCACAGGGTACGAGAGTTCTGGTGCTCGGTGCTGCCACCCGGTGTGGTCAAGGGACCCTGTGACTCCGCTGACACAGTGGTCCTCACCACACATGGGACAGTGTGGGGGGGGTGCTCCCCAAGGGCCAGAGACGCAGAGGCCAAGCTCCAGAAAGGGAAGATGAATCGGGAACTGGGGCTGCAGGCAAGGCTGTGCTGAGGGCAGAGCAGACGTCTGCTCGCGGGCCGCCCCGATCGGCCTTGGCATGGGGTCTGACACAGATGCGCCCCCGCGGGCTGCAGGCTGTCACAGGAAATGATGGTGGGAAGGAGGGGTCAAGGCCACAGGGACGAGGAGAGTGAGGGTCTGACTTTACCCTGCTGACACCGGGGAGCCGGTGAGGAGGGGAAGTAGGGGACACCATCAGACGGTCATTCCGAAGGCCCTTCGGCTGCTGGTGGAGGGGGGCCTGGAGCAGGGAGTCCCAAGCAGAGACTGCATGGTGGGAGGGGGTGAGGAGGTGGGAGACAGTGACCTCCAGGACTGGACAGGGACCCCCAGTGCTGGCCTGGGCTGCCGGGCCATTCACGGGGGACACAGGAGGTGGAGCCAGTCCGTGCGTACACAGGGTGGGCGGGGCCGAGGGGCCGTGGGGAGCAGCCTCCGGCAAGGGCTGAGCCCCGTCCAGGATGGAGGAGGGTTCCCAGCACAGAGGGATGATGGCCTGGAGTGGATGCGGGGCCAGAGGGAGGAGAAGCTGCCCAGGCCGGTGGATCCCAAGGAAGAGGGAGCTTCTACCACCAAAGCCCCCCAGCCAACACCCACTCGGTGTCCCGGGTGGCCATGGTCAGGCACTGTCGGGGCTGGAAAGAGGCAGCAAGCAGAACGTCCACAGCCCAAGACCGTGAGAGATAGTCAGGAGCAAAGAACTCAGTGCAGGCACGGCAGATCCGTGGAAGAGGGGCAGGTGTGGGGAGCAGACGCCCCGACACAGGGGTCCAGCAAGGCCACCCCGGGACCCGGTGTTCAGGAAAGCCAACCCTCCGGGCAAGGCCAAGACGTGGCAGTCTCCATCAGACACCAGCGCCCTGCCCTCCTCAGACCACAGGCCCCGCTTCCCTCCCTACCCTGCTTTGCCGATCTGCCGGTGGCGGGTGGGGGTGGGGCTCGTGGCCTGTCAGAGCCCCCAGACCCACGGCTGCTGGGAGATGCTGTGCTGGCCAGGCGAGGGGACACGCCACCGCGGCTCTGGTCAGCGGGCCCAGGGGGCGGGGTGCATGCAGAGACGAGGCAGGTCGGGGTCCGAGGGACAGATTCCCCCTGAAGAGTGTGAACTCCTTCAGCCAGAGACAGGGCGTGAGGGGCACTGAGCCGGCCGTGAGCCCCGTCCAGCCACCATCTGCGAACGAGGGAGAGGAGCATCCCCGGACAGAGTCCAGAGTGGGCAGGCCACAGGCAGGGACGCGGAGGGGGGCTGGGAGCCCAGCGCCCACATCCGGCCCCGTCCCTTCTCATCCCGCTCGTATAGAGCACTGACTTGTTCACTCCTTCACTGCATAAACGCTTATTGTGCACCTACTGTCTGCACGGTTCACCAACTCACATGGGGCTGGGCCACCAGCAAAGCCTTCTTACTCCCCTCCAAACCAAAAGGGCAACTCACTTAGCATTTTCTTTCCATATCCCCCGATTTCTAAATGTCCCCTGACGCGGACTGGACAGACTCTCGAAGCTTACAGGAAGTGTGGCGGGGGGCAGACTGGACTTGTGAAAAAGGAGAGAGGAAGGACAGGCTGGGCCCTGGAATCCCTGTCCCCTCACAGCCAGGCGGCCCCGAGCCAGCTTCTCTGCCACTCTGCAGGGCAGGCTCGGTAATAAAAGTGGCTGGGAAGGGGGGCCCGGTGGGCTCTGTCGGTTGAGCATCAGGCTCTTGGTTTTGGCTCAGGTCGTGATCTCAGGGTCGTGAGATCGAGTCCCGCATCTGATTCCACCCTCAACAGGGAGTCTGCTTAAGGTTCTGTCTCCCTCTGCCCCTCCCCATGCTCTCTCTCTCTCTTTCAAATAAATAAATCTTAAAAAAAAAAACAAAAACAAAACAGTGGCTGGGAAGAACTGAGTCAGTAACTTCGATAAAATCTTGGCATGGCAGCGGCATACAGTAAGCCCTCAATAAATGTGACCCGTTTCCACAGGCCAGACGGTGGGTGCCTCCAGGTGTGCTTCTCCCTTCACAGAAGAGGAAGCCGAGGCCTGTCGGAGCAGGGTTCCCAGCTGAGCAGGCGGCAGCCCCAGCCGGGCCGGCACGCGCCCTCTGCCGCCCCCTCCCCGGGTGGCCCCGAGGAATCCCCGGGACAGCCAGGCCTCCCGTTCATTAAGCAGTCAACGCGGCATTGGCCTCAATGACAGCAGTCCATATGAGTAAATACCCCTCAGTCGCCCTCCGGTAACACAAGCCAGCGTATCGAAAACGGGCTTCGAAATGATATAATGTGGAAGGAAATGAAAACTATCAATAAAATGCAAATTCTGCGAGGCATCCGTTTAATTCATGACCCCTATTCCTCCCCGCGCCGGGTGCCGCACAACATCGCTCACTGTCTCCGAGACGGGAGAAGCCCAGTTTATGAATAAAGAAACGGCTCCCGGAGCCATCGGCCGGAACGCACTCCAGACCATCCGTCATCGGCTCCGAGAGAAGGACGATTAAAATGCATAATAAAGGCAGCAGCAATCTAACCGGGAGTGACTGGGAGTTTGTCGCTTTGGGTGTTTGTTTCAAGGCTGCTCATCTTTTTTTGAGGAAAGGACAGGGGATTGAAGGCCCGTTTTGTCGGCATCCTGCAGGGAGGCCTGGGTGGGGTCTAAACTGCGGGGGGGAAGAGCAGCTCTGGGGCAGCAACCTGTCCCCCTCTTCTCTTCTCTGCCCCCGGCCGCCTGGGCGTCTCTGCTCCTGCGGCCGGCACCCTCCCTGTCTACCCCGCTCTCCACCCTTGTCGTCTCCCTCCGGGCTCACGGCCCCGGGCCCAGACTGAGCTCCAGACGGAGACCACTTCTTAAACTGCTGGAATCAATTTTATCTACAGAACACTGTCTGAAAGGATTGCAATTCTACAAAGCTTCTCCTTGGCCGAGCGCACACCCCTCCGATACGGACAGATCGTTCACTCTTACTTTGTAAAACACCCCGATTTCTAGCTGTGGTTCTGGACGTCCAGCTCTGGGGGGAGGGACACCCAGAGAGGAAACTAGGGGGGGGGTCCCCCTTGGTGGGGAGTGAGGTCTGCTCACACCCAAAGCAGACCCCTTGGCAGGTGTCACAGGGTGGCCCACGTCACTTCCCGGTGGAGGGGGGGAAGGGTTGCAGGTCATGAAGTGTCCCCCGGACGGGCCAGCCGCACAGGAGCGTGACCCGGACTTAGGGACGAGGGGACAGAGCCGGACACCTGGCCGAGGCTGGGAGGAGGAGGGGGCAGGCCGGCGGCTCTCGCCAGGCGCTCCAATGGAAAAGCCAGTTTTCGGGTTTCGGGGATGCTGATTTCTGCTGTCATGATTTCTCTCTGCTTAGCCGCTGGTTCGCCCGGGTCGGAGCGTCTGCATTTCCCTCACTCTGGTTCTCTGCCCGTGAGGTCTATCGCAGCCGCGTGTAGAGCCGGCCCGTCCAGCTTCGCTCCGGCCGTCTCTGCCTGACTCCGGGGACCTCTGGCTGGGCCGGCCTCTTTTAAGGGTCACCTGAGGCCATCGGGTGTTCTCTAAAGACCGTTAAATGTCTCAAGAAGCTGCCACTGCAGTGAGAACTCTGCTCTAAAACTAGAGAACTCTCCAGAATCCCAGGACGGCTGTCATCCCCGCAAGGAACCCCACAGCTTGAGGAGGGGCTCAAGTGTTCCACCCGATGACCTCAGAGCCTCTCTGGGAGAACCTGCCCACAGCCCAAGGCAGCCCACAGACCCTAACGGTCCTGAAGGACCCACGACAAACCACGGGGCTGCCGACAGCCTCACTCAGGAAGGAGCCCCGTCCCTTCCGTGAGGTCCCCTGCCCAGCAGGCGGAGATCAGGCATGCAGAAGAGGAAGGACCCCAGCTTCTTTCCCAGGGCCTCCCTCTCTTGATTCAACTCTCCTTCCACATCCCTGGAAACCTCACCCCGCTCTGCTGGGGCCCCTTCCCAGTCAGGGTTCAGCGGGTCCTCCAGCCTGTTGAAAAGCTCTCTGCACAGCACGAACTCAGACCACTGTTCTTGCTCCGATCGGGGCCCCCGCAGCCGCCATCGGCACCCCCCACCCCGCGGCAGGAAGGGCCACCCTAAACCACAAGCCCCATGGCACCGGCCCTCTGCCTCATACTCCCCAGAGCCCGGTGACCAAGCGCAGACTCCCGAGCATGCCCGCGGGGCACTGAGAACGTGGCCGTGCGAAGGAGCCACCTCTCCACTGAAGGACAGGAAGATCTCGTGGGAAGCTGTCTATCCGCGACACTTTTCAGCCATAAAGACTGGGACCGGCTGGAGTGAAAAGCACGGAGAAGACACAGCCATCAACACCAGTAAGGACAGAGCTGGCGCGGCCGTCCCGACGAAACGAACGTCAGACACGGCTGTCATCGTGGGCGCACGGCCGGACGTAAAGGAGGGCACCTCGAAACGATGCAAAGGTCGACACACCACAAAGACATGACGTGCACACCCTAAGTGCACGTGCCCCCCCAAAATGGTGTCAAGACACACGGAACAAACGCGGACAGAATCAAAGGCAGAAATTGACAAATCCCAACCACGGGCACACGGAGCACCCCTCGGTCAACGACGGATAGGCGTAGACGCAGAAGTGACTAAAGAAAGCAGAAATCTAGACGGCACCACGCATCAACCGAATCTGGCTGAAACACACGCAACATTCCGCCCAACACCGTGGGACACACGCTCCTCTCGAGTGTTCAAGGGACATCCGCCGAGACCGCTCGCGTGCAAGGTCACCGATTCTCGGGACTTCCAGGTCTCAGAACCCATCGATAGTCTTCAAAACTCCTGACGTCCTCAAGGAGTTGTTTTATGTTTTTGTTTTTGTTTTTTTAAGATTTATTTATTTTAGAGAGAAACCGAGCACGTGTGAGCTGGGGGAGGGGCAGAGGGGGAAGGAGAGAGAATCCCAAGCAGACTCCGGGCTCAGTGGGCAGTCTGATGCGGGGTTTGATCTCACGACCCTGAGATCACGACCTGAGCCGAAACCAAGAGTCGGAGGCTCAACCGACGGAGCCACCCAGACACCCAGGTCCTCAAAGAGTCTTAAAATTTTTTAAAAGTAAGTTATTTCTATAGAAATTGTCCATACTAGAAACCTAAAAGAGAAAATTTTAAAGAATTTATTCATTCATTTAAAAATGACCCATCGCAGCGGCGCCCGGGGGGCTCCGTCGGTTGAGCCTCTGACTCTTGGTTTCGGCTCAGGCCGTGATCTCAGGGTCGGGGGTTCGGGCCCCACATCAGGCTCCACGCTCAGAGCAGACTCTATTTGTCCCTCTCCCTCTGTTCCTCCCCTACTCACGCATGTGCTCTCTCCCTCCCGCTCTTAAATAAAATTTAAAAATCTTTAAAAATAATCCATTGCATGGTAACATAAATAATATATTTTTTATTCTTATGAAAAATAACTATATTTCCTGCCTTCTTTTTGTGGGCACCTGCTCTGTGCTCCCACGTGGGGTCCAGCAACTGTCCCTGCTCCGCAAACCTTAAAGTTTCTCCAACACGAACACCTGGGCCTTGGAATGGCCGGCCACCTGTCCAGTCCCCACCCTCTCCTCGGTCCTCTGCACGGAGCGCGCACCACGATACTTGGCATTTGTGTCTTGGGGGAGCTCCAACGACTGAGAACCATTCCTCTGCTTCATCCTCACCTTGACAAGATTCCAGCTCCCTGGGGACAGGGACCAGTGTTTACGGAGCTCAGTGCAGGGGACAAAGAGGTGAGATGTTAGGGTCACTGCCTATGATGGCTAACTCCATGTGCCACCCCGACTGGGCTCAGGGAGCCCCGGATGGTTGGACAACATCATTTCTCGCTGTGCCTGCGGAGGCTGTTTCCAGAGCAGGGCAGCATTTGAAGCGAGTGAAGAAGATCACCCTCCCTAAGGCGGGAGGGCAACTGCAATCTGTCAAGGGTCTGGACAGAACAAAAGGGCAAAGGGCGAATTTGCTCTCTGCTCTCTAGCCCTTGGACACCGGTGGACGCTCGCGCTCCTGGTTCTCCAGAGCCCGGGCGAGGACTTCCACCACCGGCCCCTCCTGGGTCCCCGGCTTGCAGATGGCAGATGCCGGGACTTCTCAGCCTCCACCGTCACGTGAGAGCCAATCCCGACGATAACCCTCCTCTACACATCCTCCTGGCCCCATCCCTCCGGAGGACCCTGACGTCAGCTGCGTTTTCCAAACACTAGCAGGTGCTTTGGTCCCTACTGTGGCTTTCATTCTGGGGCCGCAGCCAGCCGGAGCGAAGTAGCCTGGTGAACCCGCCCCATGCCACGGGGCCCACAGAGATGCTGGCGTTGTCAGTGTTTCCGGGACCACCCCGCTGCGACCCACCTGCCACCTGCAGGATGCCGTGCCTGGCCACGTCGTAGAAGGGGTGATTCATGCTCAGCGCAGGGTCCTGGGCAGCCGCGGGCACCGCCAACGGCCTTCTCACTACGCTCAGAGCTGCTGCCTCCTCTTCATCTTTCTGCAGCTCTGTCGCAGACGACAAGGATTAGAGGGGGTCAGCTGTCTTCCTGAGGAAGAGAGGCAATGAGGGGGCTTCCTAAGGTCTCATTATAGGACACTCATCATGCCTCAGCGTGTACGCACTATGCGCCCATCTCTGCTGTGTACCCACTATGTGCCCGCCTCTCCTGTGCACCCACTATGCATCTGCTCGGTGTGCACCTAACCCTCCTGTGCACCCGCTATGTGCCTGTCTCTCCTGTGCACTATGTGCCCACCCCTCCTGTGTACCCACTATGCGCCCATCTCTGCTGTGCTCCCACTATGTGCCCACCTCTCCTGTGCATCCCACTATGTGCCCACTCAGCATGCAGAACCATGGAGGCATAGAATGAGACCTCAGGGCTGAATACTGCCCTCCACACTGACAGGAGTGGAAACTGAGGCTCAGAGACAGGGAATGAGGGCCCAAGGTCACACTGCTCATGGACAGTGGAGTGTGGGCTTGAACTTGATTTCCCAGCTCCAAATTCCAACCAACCCAAGTCCTCCTTGAAGATGTGGACATAGGCAGCTCGCAGGAAACCACGGCTAGGTTGAGGGCAAAATGGGTCACTGTGCTATGAAGGAGGAAAAAGGACTGTCTTCCAGTTTAATTTCAGTAGGGGGGGTTCCTTCATGCAAAACAAATTAAGACAGAGATGTTTTCAGCTGGAAAAAGAAAGGGAGGGGTGCCTGGGTGGCTCAGTGGGTTAAGCCTCTGCCTTCGGCTCAGGTCATGATCTCAGGGTCCTGGGATCGAGCCCCATATCGGGCTCCCTGCTCAGCGGGTAGCCTGCTTCCCCCTCTCTCTCTGCCTGCCTCTCAGCCTACTTGTGATCTCTCTCTCTCTGTCAAATAAATAAATAAAATCTTTAAAAAAAAAAAAAAGGGACCTTCCAATTTTAGGCTAGAGTAGACTCTGGTCCCCAGATGCACTGGGTGGAGGAGTGTTCCTCCAAGATTCATGTCCGCCTGGAACCTCACGATGGGACCTTATTTGGAAACAGTGTCTTTAGAGATGAAATTCATTAAGATGCGGTCATACTGGATTAAGTTGGCTTTATTTATTTATTTTTTAAAGATTTTATTTATTTATTTGACAGAGAGAGAGAGATCACAAGTAGGCAGAGAGGCAGGAGGGAGAGAGGGAAGCAGGCTCCCTGCTGAGCAGACAGCCCGATGCAGGGCTCGATCCCAGGACCCTGAGATCATGACCTGAGCTGAAGGCCGAGGCTTTAACCCACTGAGCCACCCAGGCGCCCCTACGGTGGGTTTTAAATCCGATGACTGGGGTCCTGGAGAGAAGAGAAGAGACACAGACACAGGGAAGACAGCCACGTGAAGCATTCGGACCGATAAGTGGGGGACAGTGCTACACTGAGTTCTGGAAAACAGGGCGCCCCAAAGAACCGGGAACAGGTGTTGTAACAAAGATAAGTGCACGCCACGTTCACGACAGCCAGGACGTGGCCCCGGCCACATGTCCATCCAGGGAGGAGCAGACAGACAAATGTGGGCTACCCATAGGCGGGGTATTGTTTGGCACTAAGAGGACCACAGTACCGATACGTGCGACAACATGGACGGACCTGAAAATATCATGCCACGGTGAACAAGAGACCATATGATATAGGATTCCGTTTCCGGGAATGCCCAGGACAGGAAAACCCACGGAGTCAGAAGGCAGACTGATGGTTGCCAGGGGCCGAGGGAGGGTGGGACTGCTAATGGGGTTCGGGGCTTCCTTTTGGGGTGATGGAAATGTCCTAACGCTG
>CM052897.1:3293172-3316225 GCA_028534135.1 Potos flavus
GGGGGGGGGGGCAGGCCACCAGATTGTCCTCTTCAATGACAGTGTTGATAAAACGCCAGTGCCTGGGCTCTCGTCCTGACCTCGGATGGGGGCACCAGGAATCTGCATCTTACAGCTCACCCCCCCACCCCCACCCCGTGCACGTGCAAGTGTGAACACCGCTGAGTGATGGCATTAGATGAGAGCACAAGATTACATAGTCCCTCTGGCCGGCTGGCAGGCAGTGGGGACCCAAGAGCAACCCAAACCAGGGGCGTGGCCTCGCCGTGTCCCCTGAGCAAGCCACTCCCCCTCCCGGAGCCCAGGTCCCCATCCCTCAGCAGGTGATGCCCTCCCAAGGGTCTTTCCTGCCAAAATGGTCTGGGATTCTGAGCCCTTTGTTGAAAATGTGGGGGGTAGGGGGTGCTCTGGAGTCAGGGAGACCTGGGTCAGCATCGCAGGGCCGCCGCTGGCTGTCCACGTGGTCCGAGGCAGCAAGTGACTCTGCTTCTCAGGGCCTCCATTTTTCCATCTGAAACCTAGAAATCCTAGTGTCCCCCGCTCCTTACAGGTAGTCAGGGGGTCCAAGGAGGCGCCATGCCTGACTTGGCAAGCCCCGCCCCCCGCGGACCCGCTGTGAGCCATGAGAGAGGGGGGCACCCTCTGTGTTTCGGCCACCTGAACTACCTGGTGGGGGGGCCTTCACGTGGACTTAATTTCTCATCAGCAGGGAAAGCGGTCTGTGCAGAAACATTTGTTCGCTGATGGGTTTGTCTGTTTCTAACGGACGGATTGAAAGGCCTGGGGCTGGTTGAGCGGCATCACCGGGGCGGTCGGGCAGCGTTCTGTGGGATCCCGCTGGGATGCTGGCGCGGGTTCCTGCTGGAGACAGGCACTGGGAGATGACACCCAGGTCTCCCAGGCGACTCCCGGCAGAGCCAGGAGGGGCCGGGGCCAGGAAGACGAAGGAGGCAGCCCGGGGCCCTCTCCCCACTTCTCCAGGTGCCCTGAGTCCTGGGGGTTCGTGGACATGAACAGAATAAGCTTCTGGGATATCTGTACGGAGGGCGGGCTCCCAAGACGCCCATGGAAGGACAGGAAAAGCCGTTCATTCCTTCATTCATTCCCTCGCTCATTCCCACTGGCCTTCTCCAGGCCTGGCAGATGGCAAGGGTTCCCAGTTGAGGTAAAGAGACCCGCCCAGGAAGGGAGAGGCCACAGATGCGATCTGAACGGGGAGCTGTAGGGTCAGACTGTGGGGTCCTTGTTGCTCAGGGTCACACGGCGGGGTTAGGATGTCCTGTTTTAGGCTCACCCGGAAGCCTCGGGTGGCCTCGGGGTACGTGCCGAAGAAGACCCAGCTGTGCCCCCAGTCTGAGTCAGGAGACCAAATTCGAGTCTTGGACTGCTATGAAGACGTGGGTTTAATGGAACAAAAAGGTAACTTCCTGGTGACACCATAACCCTCTTTTTGCCTTTTAACCACATCCCCCTTCTATGTCTCAGAACCGAATCTCAGTGGCAGAGCACCAGCGGGATGAGGGCTTTGAGATCTGTGTGTGAGCCCAGTTCTGGTGACTCAGGAACCCCAAAGTCGTGGGACGCGGCTCCGGGCGGCGGGGAGGAGGAGCCAGAGAGGGGCTGCAAGGGCCGGGGACCCCAGAGTCAGGCCCGCCTGTTGCAAATCCTGGCAGCACCATTCAGTAGCTGTGTGGCCATGGGAAAGCTGCCTAACCTCTCTGAGCTTCAGTTCTGTCTTCTGCGTTGGTAGCTTGGACTAAACTGTTAAGACGATCAAAACCATGGTTTCCGGAACCAGGCTGCGTGGGTTCGAATCCTGGCCCCACCTGTCCCCAGCTGTGTGACACTGGCAAGTCCCTCGACCTCTGTGTGCCTCAGTTTCTTCATCTGGAAAGTGGTGAGAATTGCAAGCACTCGGCACATAGGGTCGTGGTGAGGTCTGGTGGCTGTGCGTACGGCCCCGAGAGGGAAAGTCCCCGTGTAAGACTGGAAGAGTGGCGGCCCGGCCACCTGCCCTCGCCATCGCAGGGCTCTGACGCGTGGCCTTGCGCTCAGGCGGGCATTGGGCCCGGAGTTACTGTCAGCATTGGTATCAGCGTTAGCGCCTCTGCACACCTCAGGCATCGCACGAGGACCCGATGCCTGGCCCAGGGAAGCCTTCAGCTCCTGCTCGTGCCCACCGGTACCCTCCGGGGAGGACAGTGGGGCCACGGACTGTCTGCACCCTGGGAAAAATCGGGGTGGGGGTGCAGGGGCCGGGCCCCTTCTGCAAAGATAATCAAGAAAATACACGCAGCTCGTTTCAGCAGGGAGTACTGCCCTCCTCGGTTCCGATTCCAGGGCGTGGGCTGACCCCCGGGAAGAAGGGGGGCTGCGGTTTCCTGAACACCTACCGTGTGCCTGCTCCTGTATGCAGACTTCTCCAGGCACTAGCCAGCCCAGAGGGTGATCATGGCCAATTTACAGATAGGCAAGCTGAGGCTCGGAGAGGCCAAGTGGTTTGCCTGGGGACCCGGGCAGCAAGGAGCAGGGCTGGGGCTCAGACCTAGGGTGACTGGCAGGTGTGCACGCCCCCTTTCCACCCCTCCGCACCACCTGCCTGAAGGCGAGAGGATGTCACCAAAACACCCCGACATCAGGAGCTACCACAGTGGGCTCCTCTCACCCCAGCAGAAGTCTTGCTCGTTTTCTGGAAGGTTCTTAAGGTTTTGCTTTCTGTGCCATCAGCTGAACTGGTTAAAAACCTTCTATGTGTTGCCCCAAGCCGTTTCTCCAGCAAAACCAGTCTGCCCGGAGCCCAGAGGAGAACCCAGGAGGAAAGACTGGGGGGGAGGGAGGATCCAGGCTGGGCGGGCAACCCCCATTCAGCACCAAGAGACCCGCGTTCTGGTTCTCATCCTGCCACATACCCTTTGAGTCTAAGGGGTCATGCTCCGTGCCTCAGTTTTCAAATCTGGGAAATGGAAATTTTTATTTCTACCCTGCTTGGTTCCCATGAGGGGGAGGGGCAAGGTAAAGCTACAAAATAGTAATAGTCAACACATAAGCCCTTGAGATGCACCCGAAGACAGCTTAGAAGCTTACATATTTGCCCTCATGTAACCCTCCAAGGCCGTGGTACAATCCCATTGTACAGATGAGGAAGGCAAGGCACAGAGAGGTCAGTATCTTGTCCAAGGTCACACAGCTGGTAAGTGTTTAGGTCTGATTAAGATGGACGGAAAGCCAGCCATTGAGGCCACATATTGATGATAATAAACGTGATGCCCCTGCTTGATTATTTCCTATGACAGGGAGCTCACTACCTTATGAATCCCTGGGACTGTTAGTCTCGGACTTGAGTAAGTGGCAGTGATGGTCCCTGGCACGGTAGACTCAGCATGGAATGGGGAGGCTGGGACAACATCCTGAGCTTGGCTTTGGCCATGCTGGGAAGCCCAAAGGTGGAGAGGTGGGGAGCTGTGGTTTTCACTCTGTTACGAAGTGGGGTAAGACCCCCACGGCACAGGGCTGCTGGGAGGTGTGAACAAGGGGTGTGATGTTAAGTATCCAGCAGCGGCAGGGGCCGGAAACAGGGTGGCTGTCACTAGTGTCGTGTCATCACTCCTGGGCTTACTATTAGTACCGGTATTATTTGGGTCCTGTGTCCCTAGGAAAATCGTGGACCCCTGCAAACAGGAGCAGGCGCTCTATGTCCCTGGGCCCCACCCTGAGACATGCTCAATATTTATTGATTGGATGCCTGATGTTCCGCTCCCTCCAAAGAGAATGTCCCCATGTGGGCGAGGTGCTGGGAGACCGTTCATTTATAGAATCCCATCCTGTGCCCCACGAGTGGGGGGGCGTCAGCTCCATTTTAGAAAGTCTTAGATAGTGCGATGGGCCTGCCCAAGGTCACACAGTAAAAAGGGGGAAAGCCAGGAAGGCTTCCTGGACGAGGTGGCATGGCCCTGGGCCAGCAGGGTGGGACATGGGCCTGGGCCAAAGGGCAGAGGGGGCTAGTGCTCTAGGCGTGGTGAAGAGGAACGTAGGAGCTGTCCACGGGGCAAGGCTGAGCCCAGCACCCAGCACGCGGCACGCGGCCCAGGGCGGGGCAGAGTGTGGGTGAGGCTCAGGGGGCATTTGCTGAGCTGAGCTGACCTGAAGTCTCAGCGGAACAGTAATGTGCTAAGCGGTCTGGGCTCCTGACCCCACCCTGCACCCCACACAGCCACTTCCTTCTGTCCGGGCAGGAAGGAGTGCTCTGCGGGCTCGGAGGCGGCAGGCACCTCCCTGGGGACGGCTCTGTGAGCAGTGATAAAATATTTATCTGAAAGGGCGGCATCTGGGTTTCCCTGCACAAGGCACAGCCAGGGGCAGCTCCCATCCCTAGACCTGCAGCCTCCCTGCATCCTGCTGAGTCACGGGGCAGCCCAGGGAGCCCCCTGCCCGCGCCCTCTTTGGCCCCTCTGCCCTTTGCCCACGTGGGTGCCTCATAATGTGTAAGCCATTCAGCTGCCCACAGGGCGCCCAGCGCAGTGAGTGCTGAGGGCTCTGGAGCTTCTCCAGCGGCCAAGGTCACAGGCGGAGGAGGCCTGCAGGCCAGGATCCCCCCTGCATTCACCCCTGCAGGGTCTCACCTCCTTGGTCCTCACGGCAGCCAGCAAGGGAGGTAGGACCTCTTACATCTCTGTTGGGGGGAGTGGAGGGGATACCAAGGCTCCGAGCAGGAGTGCGGCGGGTCGAGTCTCCAGCTGCTAGTGGCCGAGCAGAGGTTTGGCCCTCGTCTGTCTGACTCCTGTCCCTGGGAGGCCAAACTCAGTTCTCGCCCAGAATCAGGGGCTGGGCGCTCTGTCCGTCCTGATGCGACCCAGAGCTGTGACTTCGGGTTTGTGCTTCTGATTTTCAGAGAAAAACCAACAACAAAAAACAGTAGCAGATGGCTTCTTCCTACTGCCGTGTGCTGGGGGAGGAAGAGCAGGGGGTTCAGATTCTTTTGTTCGCTCATTCATAAAATATCTTCTGGGTGCACTGGCCACGGGCCAGCATGCGAGCGAAGATCGCACCTGTGTCCTTGACCCGACACCTGCGCGCACCAGCCTGCGGGGCATTCGTTGGCCTTCGGACCAAGTCTGGTTTCCGGAGAGGCCCCAGCGAGTGTGCGGCCAGCTCTCCCGGGGGGGGAACCAGCAGCGGCTTTTCCCAAGGGGCTCGGAGCTCTGCAGGCAGGCTCTGGTCCTGGAGCCGCGCTTGCCGCCCGCAGGTGTAAGACGGAGCCCGGTCGCGTGCAAGCTATAGATGGGATACCTGTGGATGGCCGGGGGTCATCTCCACCCCCATGCTAGACCCCCCACCGCGTGCTAGATCAGAGCCGCCGTCGCCCCTCACCGCTCGCCCACGCACGCAGGGCATCTCGTCTGCCTATTTGCTCTTCACCCTTCCCTCCTCTCGGCCTCCCCGTGTGTTCCTCTGCCTGGAACTCTTCCTGCCTTTTTTGCCTTCACTGGGAGCTTCTATTGGTTCTTCAAGGCCCTGCCAGAAGGTGCCCTCCTCCTCCAGGAAGCCTTCTCAGCTGCCCCGCATCCACCCAAGCAAGAAGGGGCAGCCCGTGGAATCTTGGCTCGTGTATTTGAGGCAGCACTTAGCACCCCATGCTCATCTACTCCCGGTCTCTTTCCCTCCAGAGGCTCCCAGGTGGGGCTCTGACTGATTCATCCCTGGGTCCCTGGGCTCAGCCTGGGGCTGGCACAGAGCAGAAGCCCGGGAGCGGCTGATGAATGAACGAGTGAGCGAGTGAGCGAGTGACCTCCGGGACCGCGGCGGGGTTTCAGAAACACATGGTAAGGGACGGGAGTAAAGCTAGAAGGGGTGCTCCGTGTGGAAACTCACCCCATTTCTGGGCTAGGCTCTGCAGTCAGGGACTCCATGCACCTGACCTTCAGAGACGATGGGCGTTCAGCAGGACAGGAAGGATTTCTGGGGCCAGGAGACAGACAGGCGGGCGGGGGCTAGATCTCCATCGGACTGGCCTGACACAGTCCGATGAGGGAGGCTGTGAGTGCTGCGTGGCTGGAGCCCTGGAGGAGGGTGAGGCAGGGGTGGTAAGACCCTGAAGGAGAGGGCTGGACGGGATCCTGAAGGATGCAGGGGGGAGAGGGGGCGTGCCCCGCCCTGAGATAATCGCAGGAATGACATCCCCTGAGCCCTGAGCCCTCCACCCGCTGGCCTGCCCCTGCGGCAGGCACTTTGCACTAAGGAGCCCCTGAGATCCTTGCCCCGAACTTGCGAGGCAGGCACTGCTGCGTCCCCATCTCACAGAATGGGGACATTGAGGCCAAGTCACAGTAAGTGACAGAGCTGCACTTTGAATGCAGGTCTGTTGGTCTCCAGAGCCCAACTTGGAATCCCCCGCCTTCCCTGCAGCCCTGCCCCTTGCGCAGCCTCCAGGCCTTCTGCTGGGTCATCTGCAGACAAGGCGTCAGCAGCTGACGTCACACAGCAAGGGAGCACCGTCGTAACCCTCACCACCTCCAGTCCTCCCTGGGACTTGTCCTGTCGTCTGTGGTCAGAGCACCGCCCGGGGTGGCTGGTTAGGGGACGAGATACAGCACGGGAGGCACCCTGGGGACGGGTGCGCCCCCAGAAATGGGAAATGAGTGTCACGTCCCAAGATCAACCAGAAAGAGCTCCAAGCAGCAGTGGGCCCCTGGCACCGGGGTCTGCCCACCGAGTCACAGAGGGGGTGGGCCCAGCGCGGGGGAGCCTTCCTCTGCTTTACCTGAAGGTGCAGAGAACCAGCCAGTGAAGGGAAAAGGCCTCCTCCGTGCCGACAGTCAAGGGCGGGGGCCATCATCTCGGTCTGTGGGCCCCAAGGCCAAGAGGGCCCTCCAGGAGACTGCAGGCCCTGGTGTTGGGGAGGTGGGGGGGGGGGTGCTAAGAACGTCCCTGAGACGGACGAGCTTCTCCCCTGCATGGATGCTAACAGGTGCTGTAGGCAGGAGGGAGGGGGAAGGGGCCTGCCCAGGCTCCAGCCAGGGCTCACCATCTTTGCTCCAGCGGGAGCCCCGTTTTCAGCTGCACGGGCGAGGTGGGGGTGGGCTGGGTTCCTGGGTGTGGCCTCGGAAGCTGAGCTCTAGACTCGGCCGCATGCCCAGTGCAGGCCTCCGTCTCCTGTTGGTAAATGGGGACTGCTCCCTCCCCGCCAACATTGTCTCTTCCTCCCACAGCAGTTACGATGGCCAAGTAGATGCCAAGGCTGGCCCGGGGTAAAAGATTTGACCAAGGTCAGATTCAAATCTAGCACTTAGCTCAGGGCCTGGCATGTGCTAGGTTCTCAAGAAATAGTGAACGAAAAGGAGGGAAGTCCACACAGCCTCTGGCCCTGTCCTCGCAGCCCTGTGTCCCCCGTGAAGGGCTGCCAGCAGCCTGCCCACGTGGGAACGCTGTGAGTGAATGCTAAGTCGTATTTATGACCACAGGAAATGGCCAAGGAAAGAGTCGGGAACATGTCCTTAATAGGGAGGGGTCTCGCTCAGGACCTCCAAGCAGCCTGGGCGGTGCTGTCCTCCAAATGCAGGCGCACACGCACTGTGGTGGGGCTCGTGGGGAAGACATTGCTGGGTGAGGTCACCCTGGGCAGGGTTTTGCAGGATGAATAGGAGTTGGCTGACCAGGCCAGACTTAGAGGAACGTCTTCCCAGATAGAATGAAGGGCAAGCATGTGGCCATGAACCCAGCCTGGCCTCCAAGGACAGCAGCTTTCTCCAGGATGTTTGCCTCCACTTTCAGTCATCTGGGAAGCCTCAGGGAGGCTCTTGACTCCCCTTCCTCTCCCTTCAGACATCCCCAGAGCTGACAGCCTGGTGGGCTACCTGCAAGAGGCTAGGAGCTTACCGCCTCATCCTCTTGTCTCAGCCCTGTGGTGCAGCCCTAGAGACCCCTTCCTGTCACCTGCCCCTCCAGTTGGGGGGGCGGGGGGGGAATCGCTGCGCGTTGAGCCAGCACCGGGGAGCAATGGATTACAGGTGCTACGAGGTGCCTCGCCGCCTCGGTTCCTGGGCAGAGCTAGCTCTCCTCCCTCCCCACCTTATCCGACACTCACACTGGGAACCACAGGGAAAGAGCCAAAGCCTCCGTTATGCAAAACCAGGAACCACTGAGAAGACCGGAAGGAGGAGCCCCTGGGGGACCAGGCCAGGTGTCAGGGCAAGTCTGTCCTCCCACGCCCAGGACCCGGAGAAGGGCTCGGGGAGAGCAGGGGGGAGGGCGCAGCCTCCAGGTCAGAGCCTAGCTTTCTGGCTCAAAGGACTCAGCGGATGAGCAGCAGAGACCAAGCCTGGGGTGATTGATTCATGCTCTTGGGGACCCAGAAAGCCTGGATCCGAGGCCGGCCAGCTGACCTTGCCTGCAGAGAAAGGGTTCCCAAACTGATGCAGATCCAAAAGGGCTAAGGTCAGAGGGGCAGGCTGGGGACAGGCCCTGGGGCTTTTCAGCTAAGCGAGCCTCATGTGACCCTCACCCCAGTACTCACAGAGCCTGAGCTATGGGCCCGGCCTCATCTTGGCATCCCAGTGGGAGGGGGCCCCACGTTGCTGGGTGAGATCACCCTGGGCAGGGTTTTGCAGGATGAATAGGAGTTGGCTGACCAAACCCAAAGGCCCCCATGCCTCATTTCATACGTGGCCCCTTCCACCATCACCATGACCCCGTGAGGTCCTGTCATCATCCCCACGTGACATGCGTAACTTCTCATGCTGGTGGTAGTGAAACCAGGTGGGAGACTGAAGCCGGCAGAAACTGGGGGCCGGCCAGGTTTGCGGTGCAGGAAGGGAAGGGGACTGGAGCTAGCCCATGGACTTGAGAGGTCTGAACCCCAGGCGGTGGCCTTTCTGAAACCGTCACACACCCCTTCACGCCCCAGGCCGGCAACATGACGCACATTCTCCCCCCAGCCTCCACGCCCCCTACCTGGTGGGGCTCTCGCCCTTTGCATGCCCTGCAGGTCTGGTCCCCTCCCGGTATGCCCCTCACCCTCACCTGGCTTCACCCCAAGCCCAGCTCCCGGGGCTCTGGGGACACGGGGGCCAATCCTGGAGGAAGACACTGTCTGTCTGAGCTCCAGCTATGGCCCCGCACCAGGCAGGTCTGGGACAGCAGGTGCAGTGGGTGAAGGGCACAGGAGGAAGGCCTGAGGGGCCCCTCCTGACTGCCTGTGTGGCCTTGTGCTTTCCGCTCCAGAGCCCCTCCCAATGGGCTGCTGGGAGATTACATCCGGCTGGTGGAGTTGCTGAGCACGAGACCGGCCCCTGCTGAGGGTGTGGCCCACCCGGCCCTGCAGAGCGAGGTCATCTTTCCACGCCTGTTTAAAATGTCACAGCTGCTGAGGGCTCTTCAGGACTCCCCAAGGCAATCGCTGTCCTCCACTCACTGCCTCCTATGCCCCTGCCCTCCCATGACTCACCAGGAGGTGCTCACGATGACTAATGATTCCGTCGTGGCGGCCTCCGGTCAGAGCTGGGCTGACATCTCAGCCCTTCCCTTACCTGCTGTGCACCCAGGGCCGGCCAGTGCCCTCTGCACTGCAGCCTCCTCGTTGTGAAACGGAGCGGGCATTCTGACCGGTAGGGCAGCCCCGGGAGGGAGGGCGGGGGGTTCCAGCACCCAGTAGGACCTCAGCATCCGCTCCTTTTCTCCACCCGTTAGGACAGTCCGGCCTGTGGGTGACCTGTGTGTCCCACCCGCACCTGAGGCCTCAGTCTCCCTATCTATAAAATGGACAGCTAGACCCTGTGAACTTGTGAACTCTGGCGCCCTTTGGGCTCGGCTTCCCGTGGGGACCAGCGGAGTGAGGGGGGCCCGGGGAGACAATGTCGGAGAGGGGTGGCCCAGCACCCTTCCCTGGGGAGTCCGACTCTCATCTCCTCCTGCTGCTACGGGGTTGAAATGGCCTTTTTTGTAGGAAAGGAGGGCCAGGCGGTTTTTGTTAAATTTCTTTCTTAGATCCCATGTCAGTTCCCAAACTTAAACCACATTCACGGACGGGGGCACTGTAGCAGCCGTAGACACAGGCGTGTGCGGAGAGGAGCGTGCCGGAGGGACCCCGGGGGTGTGGGAGAAGGTCCCTTCCCCACTGACTCCTCTGGGAGTGGCATCCTGAGTCTCTCACTCCCCGGCCCTGCTCTCTCCAGCCCCGGGGAAGGGAGTCCGATTGTGGCCGCTCCCTCTGCTCGGTAGGCCCCCTGGGGAAATGGCCCGCTGCTCTCCCTGACCCCCTGTGTGCCTGCGGGAGCGTCGCCCACAGCTTCACCAGCCCATCTACACAGCACGACTAGTGATCCCTGCGTCAGGGATGCTCGTGGTGTGCTCGTGTGTGTACCTCCCCAGGCCTGTGCTTGGCTACTAGAAAAATGTTCCTAAAGTCATACCCACAGCTATGTTGTTGCTAGAAGCGTTATCAAGATGCTCCTGGATTGAGAAAATAAATAAATAAAGCATTCCAGGAGGTCCAGTATACCTGTGAGATATGGACTGATTTTTGACTCTGAGCTTCCTAGCGACAAGAGCAAAGAGGAAAGGAGGATTATGTATGAGATTTGAATGCACAGGTTTTCCTGGTAATGAGACCCGAGGGATGATCCTTCTAGGAACCCACACCAAGGGGTCTCCGTGTGATGGGCTGAGCCGCCCATCACATTGGTATTCCTGTGGTCTGGCTTGGTCCAAGGACCCGGTGTCTGGAAGGGTCCCCAGGCTGCCCTAACAGCAGGGGAGAGGGAGAGGGGCAAACTCAGGGGGGCTGTGAGAGGGACGCAGTGAGGTCCCATAACCTCGAGAGGACTGAAGGGTCCTGGGTCATCTTCAAAATCCATAAGGATTTCACTTTCATCTGTTAGAGAGAGAGCCATGTGTATTTAAGCACAAAAATAACGTTTTCCCTCCTCCAAATCTGTCCCCTCGCGCACACCTAGCCAGGTGCCCAGTCAGCTGGGACCACTGAGCCCCGTCCCCATGCCCAGGACGCTGGCTTCCCAGTAGGCAGCTGCCTTTTATAACATCGTGCTCTGTTCTTGTTTTCCCGTGTGCCTTTGACCGTGTGAAGCAAATTCACTTTATGGTCTCTTTCCAATGGTTTCTTGGCTCAAGTCCTCGGGAGTTTTGTCGTGATAGTTGTAGCGTGTGCCTCCTTCCCCCTGGTGGCCTGTTTCCTTGGGTGCCGCATCCTTGGGATCGTGAGTTTCTTTCCAGCCAGGGGTTACCTGTGGACACCTGGCCTGGCTCGGGGCGGGGGCGGGGGGGGCGCCCCTCCAAGGCACCTTTACGATGGCTCGGACGGGCCGCCCCAGGCTATCACCAGGCTGGTCAGGCCGCGTCCTGTGTGAGGGCGGATGCCTGCACAGGTTCTAGAAGACGTGCATGCTTTTCCAACTCCCTGGAGCTCAGGCGCACACACACCAGTTTCCTTGGTCACCTCTCTTTGCCAGGGGGCCGATCTTTTTCTTGGCTAGTCATTCGTTAGAGGAACAGTCCCTCGAGAGCCCTGGCTTCGTGCGAGGGGTCAGTCGCCTCTCCCACCCACTGCTCGCGCAGCATCTTCCCTCCTGACTGCGGGTTTTACCCTCTGTCTCGACGCCCCACCTTTTAGTTCCTAGCCTTTTCCTGGGACTTCACTGCTACGCCGATTAGAGCACAGTGAGCGGAGCGCCTGAGCCTGAAGGATACAGTCCTGGGGGCCAGACCACCTGGGCTTGGACGCTAGCTCGACCAGCACGGGATGTGCTCAGTTTCCTCATCTGTGAAATGGGCGCAGCAATGGCCGAGGTTGCTGGAAGTGCCAGAGGGCTCGATGCACTAAGGCACTGAGAATGTGCGCCCATGTTGCATGATCGCATCTTTCAAGCGCTCTTCAGGGTAAGCACCTGTTAGTAAAATCAATACTAGATACGATCTGAGTGTAGGAATGAAGCAATCTGAATGATAGTATTAATCTTATCCTTCTGGCCCCTGGTGATTTTCCTCCCTTTCTTACAAGCGCATACAAAAGTACAAAAGTTATGCATTTAGAAGATGCGTCGTTTTTTTATCCAGCATTTCGAGGAGAAGGGTGTAGGGAGACAGCTTTCAGGTCGTGTCATTCTTTAAATCATCCAGCCTCTTGACCTTTGAGCGGTCAGTGCAGAAGAATGCCCCCCACGGACGACTGCTTCTTAGAACTTTCCAGAGTCTGCAAAGTACCTGTCTCCAAGGCTCCTTATGAAATAGCAGGCCCTCTCCGGAGTCCAGAGTCTGGTGGAATCCAGCTCGGCCACCGGCCAGCTCTGTGACTCAGCTTCCCAGCCGTGCAGACCCTCCATCCCTTATCTGAGACCCTCAGGGCCAGATGTGACCTGGGAACTCCTGCTGGATTTTCAAATGGCGATTCAACCTGTTGCTAGCTGGGCCGGAGACACGAGGGGGGCATCCTGGGGACTGCGTCTCTACCAGGTCTACACGGAGGGGCTAGGCAAGGACTCCAGACAGCCTCACATCAGGGCGGATCCAGATTTTGTGGCCAGACTCTGAAAAAAAACTTGAGTTTTCTAAGTTTGTGCATTTCCTGGCTGCGGACGGGGATCTGCAGTGGGGGAGAGAAATTAGCCTCAGCTCCCCGTCCAGCAAGCAGAAGGGGGGATTTACTGCCAAGGAGCAGGGCCGAGGTCAGAGGGTGGAAGCCTGTGGGGTAAGGGGCACTCTTGTGACCAACTCCAGGGAATTCTTGCTGAAGGCAGGCCAGGGTGATAAGATACGGAGTGTGGGGGGTTGGGCTACACTGACCCAGCAGGATTCCTGCTCAAACTGGATCCTGCAGGGGCGGGTGGGAAGCCTAAGGTCGGCCCAGCGACAGAGGCTCTGGGGAGCCTGACCACGGCGTGGTCAAGAAGAAAAGTCTTTGTCTGCGTCTACGCGGCTCATACCACGTGCCTCTGTGTGCTGCAGCGATGGCCTCCGCAAGCGCCCAGTCTGATAGAGGAGGGGCACATGAAGATGGGAGGAGGTGTTGGACGGGACGGGAGCTCACCCCATGATGGCAGAGACCCTGTCTTTCTTGTCCCCTGCTGTATCCACGACCCCTAGGACAGTGCCTGGCCTGTAGGAGATGTTCCATGAATCTGTCTGCAGCGTTTATTAACGCACGAGGGGGGTGGGCTTTGCCGCCCCAGCAGCACACTGTCCCAGCGCCAGTAGTTCACGGCTGATCACTTGAGCAAGCAGCTTAACCCCACTCGGCCTCGGTTTCCCCATCTGTGAAATGGGAGTAATGAGAGTTGAGCCTGGCTCTAAGGCCACCGGAGGCACATTTCCTCTGCAGCAGCGTGAGAGCAGGACCCGCGCCCCAGGCTGGGCAAGCGGGAGTCTCTGTAAGGTCCCCCCACTCGTGGGAGATGCCAGGTGTCACTTCTGCTGCCCATCCAGCCCAGGACGACGAGCAGCTGTCCAGCCTCGGTCACTGAGGACAGCGCAGCGCACGGCCTTCGGGGATGACCAGCCGAATCATGGGCGAAGCTGGAGGCAGCTGGCATCACAGCTCTGACTGGGAATCCCATGCTGCCACGAGGCCTTAACTGGCAGCAGTTACGGGCCCTTGGCACACCCCCCATGGTGACGTGCACGGTCCCGTCCCACCTCACCCCATCGCGGGGCAAGCGTGTCGCCATCCCTGTCCACCCCGGAGAAGGGAGGAATGAGCCGGGCACTCCTCCCAAGGCCAAGGCTCCGTGCATCCAAGACCCCCAGGGGGCGGGAGGCACTTTCCCAGCCGGCTGCGGGAAGCACCAGGCTTCGCCACCAGGGGGCAGACGTGCCCCCTCAGAGCGGGCGGTGCCTGGAAGTGGGCAAGGCGCCAGCCGGCGGAGGACCGCGCTGGTGACAGTGACAGAGCTGGCAGCCCTCCACCCCTTACCCCCCCCCAAACTGGCCTGGCTCCCGCTTCCGCTCTGCCACTTGCTGACTGGGGCTGCGGGCATGTGCCTCTCGCCGCCCCCCTCTCCCAGCCCAGATGGGCCTGGAGGACACGGTACAGCTGCGGTGGCCGCCCCTGGGCCCCGGGCCCCCTTCGGACCGGGCCGCGTGGGGGTGGGCTGACTCCCCGCTCCGGGTGGCCCACGGACACAGGCCGGCGTCCCCGAGCTCCAGAGCTCGCCCTGGTGGAGTCGAAGCCTGGAGGCCTGGGTGGCCGAGCTGTGAGGACTTCCGGCCCGCCGTGCCGGGCGTCGGGCTGCCCGTCTGGGAAGTGAGGGGCTGAGCCAGGCTCAGGGGTTGGCAGACCCCAGGGGACCATGAGAGTCCCCTCAGATGCTCCTTAGTCATCCCCAGGCCCTGCCCCCAAGGATCCTGACTGAGGTTCCCAGCAGGAGCCGGACGGGGCATTTCGAACAAACCCCAGGGCTCTTTCTGATGCAAAGTCTCAGGGCCAGGAGGACAGAGGCCAGGCCCAACCCGCAGGTCACTGTTGGTCCTGGTGCCTTCCCTGCAAAGACAAAACCTCTGGGCCAGCCCCTCGGCACAGTCCTACCGTGGGCCTCAAAGACACTTGGATCCCCATCTCTGGCCATGTCTGTGGGGAGTGCGTGGCCCCTGAAGGGCTTTATGGTTCTCATTTCCCGTCCTCCACACTCACCCGCGGAGGCTTGGTGCAGGCAAGGCTCCTTACCCTCAATCCCATCCATCTTACGGATGGGCAAACTGAGGCCCTAGGAATCACCTGACTTGGTGGCAGGGCTGGTGATCCCCAGGTCCGGCTTCTCTGTCGAGGGCTCTCTGTCCCATCAGAAGGACAAGTCCTGGGGTCCCTCTTGGTGACCTGGTTGGTGGGAGGGGCGACTAAAGCTTCAGTCCTGGGGGAGGAAAGTGCGTGGTCGGGGCCATCTGGCCTGGCATGGATCCAGAGCAAGGGTACTCTGACAGTTTGGGGGATTGGGACCCCAGTCTCCCAATCCCTTCAACAGAGGGCATTTCCCTCCCCTGAGTCTCGGCGCGGACGGGCCCTGCCCAGGGCCGCCCTTGCAATGTAGTCACTCAGTCCTCAACCGCTCATCAGGCCCGGAAGGCCCCATAAGCGAGTGGAGGGCCTGGTGGGCGCCCAGAGCCCCTCTGCCTGCCTGCGGGGGCGGCAGCGCAGCGAGGACTGTCACGTGGGGCCTCAGGCCCAGGAGGCCTGGTCATCTGATGCTTCCCAGGAAGCCAGAAATCAGGGTTTCTATGTCAATCTCTCCATTGTAAAACCTTGGCTGCGCACCGTTTTTGTTTTTTGTTTTTTTCCCCCACACTGCAGGCCGTGCAGAACCCATTTAGGGGCTTGACTTGGTTTGTGGCCGCCCCGTTGTCCCCTGCGCTGGGGGATCGGGGCAGCCTTGTCTCCTCCTGGCCTCTGCCTCACATTCTAGCCGTGGGGGTTGGCTGCTGCCCTGGGCTGTCGAGCCCCACCCTCATATCCCTGTACCCCTCGCCACCTGTCACCTGCCCAAACCCAGGGCGGCCTCACCTTCACCTGAATCCCCACTCTACACCCTGACTCTGGGCTACTGGGTGTAGACAGATTTTATGGAGGTCCTCAGCCGGGGCTAGGGCGCGGTGACAGCGATTGTCCTTAACACAAACTGCAGACGGCCTCGAAGGCCCTCAGCCATCCCTACCTCGGGAATTTCTTGCTGGGCACTTGTCCCAGAACTCTGCTCTCCACCACGGCTCCCAGAGCCCCCTTTCCACCAAGACCCCCTCCCAGCCCTTCCTCCTCTCCCTCCCTCCCACCTCCCGCTCTGGGCTGCCCTTACCCACATGTCACCCATTTTCGCTTTAATTTCTCATCCAGAGGGGTCCGCCTCCCTCCCACATCGAGCTGGCCGCTCCTGCCAGCCTGCCCGCCAGCCCGCGCCCCTGAGCGTGCCCAGCAAACAAAGCCAGCCCTCTCCCCCTGCTTGGGAAACCACCAAGCATCCGGTCCCTCCCAGGGTCCAACCCCACGGCTCTGCTCTGCCCCATTTGCACCGCTTGTAGCTACCGTGGCTCTGTCTCCATCGGTCCCGCGGGGCACCTTCCACAAAGCATTTGCCCTCCTGTGGTCTAACGTCATCTCTCCACTCCTGTGGACGATGTTAACCGTCCGTTCTCCTCAATCCGCACCGCATGCCTACTGTGCGCTGAGCTTGGGAACGTAGTGCCGAACCAATTTAATAGTCCCTGCCCTCCTGGCTCGTGGCAGTAGGACGGCAAAGTCCCCAAATGACCAGAGGGCAACCCCGGAGCCTAAGCCAGGGTGAAGGCAGCCGGAGCAGGGGGAGATGACTGGCGCCGAGGGAGGTGTGTGGTTCCCGGCCCGGGCGGGTGGCGGTGCGGGTGGAGGGAGCACACGGGCTCCACAGGTGTTTCTAAAGGCGTGAGAAACCACCAAGGGTTTCTCTCACCTCATCTCAGTCCTTCCTGGCCTGTCCGCTCGCACCAGGTCGTGCGAGTCTCAGCCTTGGGGACGACGGGCTCTGCGGGAGTCCACGGTCGCTGGTCATCACTCCGTCAAATTTTGAGCTCAGGGCGGGGCAGTCTGACTGTCAGGACGCTGCCTCCCTAGGGTGAGGGTAAGGTCTGGTCCACAGTAGATGCTCAGGAAATTCCGATTGACTTTAACCGGGCCACGTGTCCCTGCGAGGTTCTCGTACACTTTATACAGGGCTTTCTCGGCCCTCGAAGCCACAAAAGAAGCCCATCTGCTGCTTGGCCTGACCTTGGCAAACCATCCCACCAGGAACATTCGGCAGAAGGAGCTTCGATGGGGGGCGGGGTGGGGTGGGGCTGAGCCAGGCCTCGCTGCTGCCTCCTTCAGGCCGATTCCTGTCTTTCCACTGCATCAGACTGAATTAGCTAGCCCCCACCCATGGCAGGGAAGGAGCCCCTTTCTCAAGAAGTGGGCGCTTTGGTTCTGCCATTAAGAGGCAGCAGGAGAAGCACATAAGCTGGCATCAAGGACCCAGTGGCCTCTGGGCCTCAGTTCCCCGTTCACGGACAACATGGGGGCGTGGCCTCTGAGCCTCCGTCACCTGCTGAGATTGGAGGATCTGCCCCGCGGTTCTCCCCACTGATTTACAAGGGAAGTGTCTGTGGGAAGACAGAGGGCAGGGGTTGTGGTGCTAGCAGAAGGTGCTCAGCACAGGCATGGCCCCAGGAAATGCCAGGGAGGTAGGATGAGGGCAGCGATGCTGTGGGGCCCTGTCTGATTCAAGGGGGTGCTGGGGGGGCGGGGGGAGGGTGCTGGGGGGGTGCCGTCGTGTGTGCCTGTGCCCTGTGCTTAGGAGGCCTGGGTTGGCCCAGCTTTGCCATTTGCTGATTGTCCAGCGTTGGGCGGGTTATTTCATTTTCTGGGCCTCATCTCCTTGACTGGGAAATGGGAAGAAGCATTCCTACCTCGGTATCAACTATACTCAAAAAAAAAAAAAAAAAAAAAGAATTCCTACCTCATAGAGGGAGAGTGCTGAGACCAAGCATCTAAAAGTCCTGTGTAAAGCGTGGAGAGCACCAAGGCTGTGCCCTCCCTTCACTGGGGTCACTGTCCCCAGCCATCGAGGCTTAGGGGACCCTCTTGTTTTTACCATCCCTGATACCTGGAGGGGTGGGTGGAGGCCAGCTCTGCTGGTTTCTGCGGTGGAGAGGCCACTGGTGATCTCCCCAGCCCCCAGTCTGGCAGCCCCTCCGCCAGAGAAGGGGGATTAGTCATACCCAGGCTGGGCTTTGGTGGGGTGGGGTCCGGGCCCAGTGCCCAAAGGGGATAGGAGGTCTCCACCAGGACCTCATGAGAACCTGGGAGGAGTTTGCGTCCACGTGGCAGGGTCTCGAGAGATCCGCGAGGGCACAGCCTTTGTAGAGATGGCTAGGAAGGGTTGACTTTGGGTAAAGCATTGGCAAAGGGGGTCTGGCTGGGCGGGGGGGAGCGGGGGGGAGGTGGGGGGAAGGAGTCACTGAGCATTGAGCGTGTGGCTGCAGTGGCCGGCTCAGGGAGGACGCTTGGGGTGGGGTTGTGCGTCCTCACATGCGTGTTGGTTTCCTGTAGGCATAGGTGGCCTTCGGAAGACCCGAGGGGCCCAAGCCTGACCTGGAAGGGCACACGGAGGGGGCTTTGGGGCGGCCGCGCCCAGGGAGGCGCAGACCCCGCCCCCGCTAGTGGCCCCGCCCTCCAGCCCCCGCCCCCCCATCACGCCCCTCTGCTTGAGGCCCCGCCTCGGCCCGGTATAGCCACGCCCCATCTCCCGCCTCTCCCCGCCCCCGGGGCCGCCCCTGTTCCGCCCCCGGACCGGGTCCCGCCCCCGCCTCCGTTTGCGCCGGGTCCGCGCTGCCGGCCGCGCTCCTGGCGCTCCATGCTGCGGCCGCTCGGAGCAATGATTAACCCGGCGGGCCAGCCGGCGCGGGGCCCGGGGCGGAGGCGCGGGGCCGGGGCGGGACCCCGGAGGGCCGCTGAGCTTCCTGCTCTTGCCCGAGTTTCCTCGTAGAGGGCGCAGTGCCGGCCGGGGCCCGCGGCGCGGCGTGGCGCAGGGCGCGGCGGCGGGCGCGCGTGGGCGCGGAGCGGGCCGCCGGGGTCACCATGAGGACTCTCCGCAGGTTGAAGTTCATGAGTTCGCCCAGCCTCAGTGACCTGGGCAAGAGAGAGCCGGCTGCCGCCGGCGCGGACGAGCGGGGCACGCAGCAGCGCCGGGCCTGCGCCAACGCCACCTGGAACAGGTAAGGCCGCGCCCTCCGGGCCCGCCCGCCGGGTCGGGGGCCCCAGAGCCGGGGGAGAGGGAGCCTTCCGATGGGCCCGCGGGCGAGGAAGGGAGCCCTGAGCGCCGCGGCACCTCACAGTTCGCGAAGAACTTGCTCCGCCGGAGTTGTGAGGGCGGAGAGGGAAGTTTAGTGCAACGTGTTTCTAGAAGGGAGGGACGAGACCGCGAACTCGGGGCTCGTCCCGGAGCGCCCAGCTGGTGGGCGACGGGGTGGGCCTGGAGCCCGCGTGCTTGCCTCCCACCCGAGGGTCTTCCCATGTCTGCGCCCCGGTGCTCGTGGCAATCTGGAAGGTAAATAGAGCAGGAAGTATTTTTCCCATTTCGCAGCTGAGCAGATGAGCCTCAGGGGCGAAGTCGGTGGGTGGCCGCTGCGCTTCCTGTCTCCGAGCAGAGGTCCCTTTGGTCGGAGGGGGGTGGGCGGGTAGTTTCCCCTGAGCGGCCCCTTGTCCTCTCAGCTGTCAGCAGGGGTGCAGCAGCTGCCTGGCATTCCTGAGACGACCCTCCCCCCTGGGGGCCTTTCAGAGACTAGCAGGGGCGTGGGAAGTCCCCCCACCCCCAAGCTTTGTTTGAAGAGCAAGGCTGGGATCCGGAAAAGAGATGGCTTATGTAGTGGGATTCCCCAGCGTGCCTGCTCCTGATTCCTTTTCAAAGTAGACATTTCCACTGAAAGGAAAACGGAGGGGTGGGGCAGGGAATGAGAGTCTGTTCAGGGGGGCTGTGGATGCCGACCCCCCCCCACACACACCTGGCGGGGAAAGTGTTGCCAGATGCTCCGCTGGCTGTGGTCCTGGCCCCCAGGACGCCCCCAGTGGGGCCACCCACGGAGAGTGTCCTGACCATCAGAGTGGGCACGGGCCACCAGCCTGAGACCCTTGTCTGCGCACCAGGCAGGACCCCATCATCCATGTGCTTGGCTTCTGTCCCCTCCCAGGTTGCAGACTGCTTGGGGCGTGGTTTGCCTCAGTTTCCCTACCTGTCAGTGGGCGTGTGCATCCCTCCTTACAGGGCTGATGTGGAGACAGTGAAGGAAGGACTGTCACGGGGGAATCTCAGTGACCCACTGACTGCACAGTGTCCCAAGTGTTGATTTCTCCTGTCTCAGATTTCAGGAGATAGATGCTGATCCCCTCCCCCTGCCAACACACACACACACACACACACACACACACACACACACACTTCTCTGCTTTGGTTTAGTCGTAGGAGCCAAACAGACTTAGTTCAGTTCCCAGCTCTGCCTCTTCCCTGCTGTGTGGCCTTGAGCAGGTCACTCAGCCTCTCTGGGTCTTAGTTTCCATAGCCATAAAATGGGCCCATAACGGTATCCGCCTCACAGGGCTGTTGTAGGGATTAAATGCAAACATACATATTCAAGCGCTCTGCGCGGTGCCCAGCACATGGTAGGGAGGACTCTGGGGGTGTCCAGACGGGGGGGGGGGGGCGCCGGCTTAAGGGCTTAGACAGCCACCGGCCCATGCGACCCTAGGGCCAGCTCTGCAGAGAGAGGCCACCTGAGTCCCTCCGCTGCTTTTCACTTACTGGCATTAGAAGGCGCACCTGCCAGACTTCAGAAGAACACGTTTCCTCTCCCCCTGCTTGAGTCTTCCAGCCCTTGGGCACCTGGCTGCTCCCACCTGCCGTCCTTTATTCCTCCTGTGCGCCCGATCCCTTCGTGTCCCTCGGTTCACTTTGCCCGGAGAGGGAGTTATTTCTCTCACCTCCTGTTTGGAGGTGCAGAGGGGGACACAGGGCACCCAGCAGACTTGCCCATGTCAGTGTCGCCCACGTAGGACACGGCGCGGCCCGAGCCGCTCTTCTCTCCAGGCAGGGGGGTGCCAAGCCAAGGAGAGGCAAAGCGCCTTCCTCTGCCCTTCCCTGAGTGGGAGCCATGCGGGGCTGGGGGTCTGCTCTGGTCTCTGCCCGCCCGCCAGCCCCTTCTTGCAGTGCTCCCTGGAGGCGGGGAGCGGCAGGACAACGGCTTCAGGGCCTGCCTCGCCCAGCTGTGCGCTCATCTGGAGTCCAAGCCATCGGCGGGACGGTGCTCCCTCCCTCCGTAGCCTTCTCCCTCCTCCAGCTTCTGGTGGTTTCTTGGCTTGTGGCCATCTGCCTCTGTCTTTACGTGGCCTCTCCGGGGTCTATGATCGAAACTCTCTCTCCTTTCTCTTGGAAGGACACCGGTCCCGTTGGCTCTGGGGTCACCCTCATCCCGAATGATTTTGTCTCAGGATCCTGACCTAACTACGTCTGCAAAGACCCTGTTTCCAAAGTAGACACGAATTTCTGGGGGACCCCATTCAGCCCACCACAGTGACCCTGGGCGCATCCCCTAAATTTCCGGTGCCTCTTCCCTCATCTTGACGTGGGGCAAACATACAAAGCTTGCTCTCATGAGAACGGGATCCATGCGTCCACTTAGACATTCATTTGTTTGATTTGTTCCCTCGTTCCTTCCTCTGCTCCCTGGCACGGGGCGGCTCCCGGGGCCAAGAGTCAGCAGAGAAAGAACAGCTTCCTGAGTTGGGGAAGGGAGTCGGGAGATAAACAGGGCCACAGGTAAAGGAATGAGGTCACCACAGGTCGTGTTTAGTGCCCGGAAGATAAACTGGGAGACAGGTGAGTGCTGTCATTCTTTCCTCCAGATTCCTGGGGGCGGAGGAACGGGAAATGTTTGAATGAGTGGGGGGTGTCAGGCAGAGTTGTTTCCTCGGCCCTTACTTCTCTTCTCTGCGGGGCGGGTTTGTCCCCTGAGCCAAGCTGAGCACAGGGCCCCAGACAGGCTGGGGCTGGGACATGGCAGGCCGTGTCCTGCTCTGTCTGTGCATTCCTCTTGGCTGCCCCCCACCCCCGTTAGCTCCTGACGGGGTCTGGACCCCATGCAGGGGTGGGGCTGCTAGTTCCCTGAAGGTTATGCTCTTGAGCTAAGGGGCGACAGGGACCTCCCCAGACCTTAGCCCCAAAGGCCTGCCCAACACAGGTCCCCCGGGCGTGTGTTTGGGTCAGAGGGCGTTAACAGTTAAGGGAATTCATGTTAACTCTCTCTAACGCTTGGGGTCTAGAGAGCCCGGCCTCCGTCCCACCTTCTAGGTATGGGAGGGGAGGCCCCAGGCAGGGTGTGGTGTGGGCCCGCGCCGTGCCAGGAACACTGCCCTGCGCGGGACACTCCCTCCGTCCCCATCATCTCCCTACAAGGCGGGGGTGATTGTCTCCAGCTTGCACAGAGGGATATAGGTCGGGGGGACAGACTCGCTCAAGACCCCATGCTCATGTCAGGGTCTGGGGGTCTGACCCCACATCTGACTTGAGGTCACAGCCCAGGGACCAAGAGAGGTGGGTGTTGGTGGTAGGAACCTGGAGGCTGGAGGCAGCCGCCTTGTGGGCACTGCCCTGTCCTGGGCAGGGGCCGCCGGCCCTTCCCCTACACACCTGCTCCCAGCAGCACTAGGCCCCCCGGAGCTCTGCACTCATTTGGTGCGGGGCCCTGACCAGACCCCAGGCCTGCCGGCACCCCGTCATTCCCCAGCGGCCCTCAGGGTGGGGCTCACCGGCCCCATTTTGCAGGCGGGGACACTGAGGCTCAGAGAAGTTTGAGAACGCCCAGGTCTCCACAGAGAGTCCGGGGAGAAGCTGGGATCTAACCCAGGTCCAGCTCCAAAGCCTCAGGGGGTCTCTGAGGGCCCAGAGGAGGTTGGCTGAAGGCTCTGGGGTGATCCGTTGTTTGGGGGTGGGGGTTGGAGGCTGCCGGGGCCTGGGCTTGGCTCCCCCTACCCCACCCCTGCCGAATGGCTGCTCTGGGCCCTGAGCCTCTGGCCCCGCCAAGGCTGTCTGGGTGGGATCCGCAGAGGAATGGTCCCTGAAGACGTCCACACCCTGGCCCCCCGGAACCTGTGACTATATTAAAGGCAAGAAGGGAATTTTTGCAGGCGTGACGAAGTGAAGGATCTCGCGGCGGGGGTCCGGTCACGAGGGTCTTCACGAGAGCAAGGCCCGGGGCTCAGAGTCGGGGAGCACGTGGCGGGAGGGAAGCAGAGATCCGGGGTGCCACAGTGCTTCCTGTGAGGCTGGAAGAAGGGGCCTGAGCCAAGCACGTGGACGCTTCTAGAAGCTGGAAAAGGCCAGGAAGCAGATTCTCCCATAAAGTCTCCGGGAGGAGTCAGTTGCGCCGACACCTTGAGGTTAGCCTCCTGAAACTGGTTTGGAACTCCTGGCCTTCAGAAACGAAAGCAAACACATTTGGGTTGTTTGAAGCTAGTACATTGGTGGCATTTGTGACACTAACACGCCTCCCTCCCCCTCGGCAC
>CM052897.1:3316725-3336500 GCA_028534135.1 Potos flavus
CAGCCCCGCTGAAGCAGCCCCTCAGCTTCAGCTTCTTCAGGACCCAGGCTCAGCACCTGCCCTCTCCAGGGCTCCAGCCTCCCCATCACAGGTGAGGCCCCACTGGCTGGCGTGTGGGGCCTCCCTCCGCCCAAGGCAGGATTTGGCAAAGAGCTCAGGGGTCCCCGCAGACTAAAGGCCACTGGAGTCCCCAGGGGCCTGGAGTCTCAGATCGCCTCGTCCTTTGCACTAGGAGGTGGACATCACAGAGGGCCCAGCACTCCGGTGAGAGCAGAGCCCAGACAGGTCCCTGCCATTTCTGCCCCTGGCCTGGCCCTTCTGCTTTGAGGGGACCCTGCTGATAATGGCCCCCACACTCTCCACCCCAACGTTAGCTGGGCCCAGGCATATCCCGGGTTCCACGAAGGAGCTGGGAGCCAAGGAGGGCTGTTCAGGGATCTCAGCCCCATCCGCCCAGCAAATGGCCATTCTCATGGGTTCTCAGACCGGGGACAGGCTTCTGGCCCAATTCCCAGCCTCAGGCCCAGTCCCCTGGAGGCTCGGGTCACTCACTCTTGCTCTCGCAGCTGAGCCCTACCTGGGGCCCCCGCGCCTGTTCCCGGAGCACCTTCTGAGGGCCGAGCGGCCACGGAGCTCGTCAAGTGAGTACATTCCCACGTCACAACGACAAGCTCGAGCTCCCGGTGGCCCTGCGGCCCCACCGCACGTGTGCACCCCAAACTGACCCTTAGTAGACAGGAGAGCCTCGTGCAGGTGGGGGGCCCCTCTGGCCAGACCCCAAGGGCTGGGGGCCCCTGTGATTTGGCGTCAGGCGAGGCATCAGCCTTCCCTCCATGACCACCCGACTCACAGAACTCCCCAGCACCCCCTCCGTTAGGCCTGCTCCCCGGGCTGGCCTACTGCTGGCCGCTGACCCTCTGTGTCCCTTCCCCGCTGCGGTCCCAGCTGCTCCCAGCTTCCCAGCCCTTCCGTCCGGGGCCTCTGCGCTGCACGGTCAGGAGGGGACCGAGAAACCGGACCCTAGGAGCCCACCCTCCCTGGGAGTGGGGAGAGGAGGCCCCACCGAGGCGAGGACACGTCTGGGGGTGAGCACCAGGGAAGAAGGACGTCTGGGGCCTGGCGTCGCAGACACGAGCTTGGGATCGGGGCAGACAGCTTTATTCCATCCTCTTCCTGCCCGCAGCTGCCCCGGGGCACAGTGAGGACAGGCTGTGCAAGGGTCTGGGGCAGGCTGGGGGTGGTGGCCAGGTCTGTCCCGTGCACACAGGGTGACCAGTGTGCCTGGTGACCCGCGTGAGGTGGGCGGAGCAGCCAACACATGTGCCCCAGGATGGAGAGGGGCCGGGGGCTTGGGGGGGGGGGGGGAGTGTGACGCTTTTTCCAACAAAGGCTCCAGAATGGGAAAGTGGCTGGGACCCACAGCCGACTGGCCGGGACAGAGTAAAAAAACTCTTGCACGCACGCACGCACACCCCAGGCACACACATGGGGTCAGTAGAAACTCGAGGCCCTCACACGATGCTCTGCCGACCCCCAGCCCCCTCGAACTCCGAAGCACCCGAGCCGCGGCCCCGGCCAAAGTCAATGAAGATCCCTTCCGAATCCGAGTCCACGGACTCCAGGATCTGGTCCACCAGGTTTTCTGGACTGGAGGAGGGCGGGGAGGGGTGGGCCGCGCCTGGGCCAGGCTCGGGGGGCTGGGCGGGGGGGTACAGTCTGCTGGGGCAAGGCCCCGACTGGGGGCCCGCAGAAGGTCTCAAGGCCCCAGGGGGAGCCTGTCCAGGCGTGTCGGAGAAGCCCTGGGGCTCGGGGCAGGACGTCATCTCCGAGACGGAGTGCCTGCGGATGCCGGGGCCGCCGGCCGCTGCTCCCTCGGCCTCGTGCTCTGCCACGGGGTTCAGCAGTGGGGTGTTGTAGCTCTTGGAGCGCACCACCGGGTTCCTGGCCAGCACATCCCCTGAGCGGGAGCGGCGCAGGAAGTGCTTCTCTGCGGACAGACAGACAAACAAGGTGTCAGGCATGGGGACGGGGCCAGGAGCCAGGGTGGGAGGTGGTCACTTGGCAAACCCAGGCACCTGCGTGTTCCAGGCCCTTCCTGGGGCCAGAGGCTAGCCAGCACCTACTGTGCGCTTAGCTCCGCGCCAAAGGGCAGCCACAGGGAAAAGCCCCATCGGTGCAGATCCTGGGCCCGGCCCCCCGCGTGCCCCTGCAAGTGAGGGAGAGTCAGCTCTGACGTTGGGTCTGTCCCTGTCTGACTTCTTCCTTCCTTCCTGGGTCCCAGCCTCACCCTGGATGGGCAGGAACTGGGCGGGGAGGGGATGGGGCTCAAGTCAACTGCTTGGTTCTAATGCGCACATGCCTCAGTTTCCCCACCTACGATAAGTTAAAAAACCTGCGGCACTTCCTGGAGTCCCAGCGTGCGTGGGGGAGGGTAACAAACCCACGTGGGTGGGCCGGCCATAGGAGGACAAAGGGTCTTTTCACCTGAGGTCGGGGCTGGGGTTTTATTCGGAGTGTGGTGGGTGCCCAGGGGTGGAGGCGGGCAGGAGAGGATGGCCGGGGGGCTGGACCGGCTGGGGGCGCAGATCTCAGGCTCCCACTCAGGGCCCTGCAGTTCCACAGAGTGACCACCGTGTGGCAGGGCTGAGCACGGAGAGCGGCTCGGGGGGCCTTTCCAGGGTGCGAGACAAGAGGTTCCCAGAGTTCTCCTCCCGCTGCTGGCACTGCTGGCGCCTGCCTGGGGCTGGGCTTTACACCAGCAGGCAGGCGGGCACTCCCAAGGGGCCTCTGTGCCTCTGGCCCCCCGGTCCAGGATGTTCTTTGTGCACCTCTCCCCAGGCCTGGCTCCTCCTCCCTCAGCTCACCTGTCACGTCCAGTCCGGCCTTTCCCAGCCTGGCCCTCACATCACCTGTGTACGGGTCCCCCCCTGGAGACTCATCTGGGGATTGTTTACTCATTGGTCTGTGTCCCTCCCTGACCTGCGTCCCTGACCGGGAGAGCCGTGTGGGTGGGGCCTGGTCTCTGCTGCTCCCGCACGGCCAAGAACGGGGGACAGGCACACAGTAGGTGCTCGGTTTACACAGGTGAATGAACCCACGGACCATGTGTTAAAGGAGCAGCGTGGCGGGCTTCCAGACAGGCCGCCGGACAGGCCAGGCAGCCCCAGGATGCCCAGCATGCCCACCTCCCTTTTTCCCTCCCCTGCAACTCCCCCAAAACAAGCTAGGTTTCTGGGGCTCCGGGCCTTTGCACATGCTGTGTCCTCTGCTGGCCAACTCTTGCCTTTCAGGATTGAACACAGACGGGACCTCACTGGGAACACAGAGCTCTGGGGGGGCTCTCAAGGGAGTCATCCCGTTACCATACATGTGTGAGCCTGAGAGGTCCCCTTCAATTCCTGAAGGAGGGGCCCCGGGCCCTGCGTGTCCACGGCCCAGCACATAGCTGGGGGATGCTCAGGACAGGTCTGCTGCGTGACTGGAAAGAAATGCCCAGCGGGATCTAGCTGTGGCCATCTCTTCACTGGGAGGCCTGGACCCTGGGCAGAGGTGGATGGGGCCAGAGGTTACCCAGCTCCCCACCCAAGGCCCAGTCAGACCCTACCCAGGATGCAGGAATGTGTGAAGGGGCCCTCGCTGGAGTAGAGGCCGTAGGTGCCCAGGTAGGGCGACACCACCTTCTGGATCAGCGTCTCCAGGCGCAAATAGTCCTTGGTCACGCCCCGGGACTCGTGCACCCCCTGCAGGAGAGGGAGGGAGGCGGGTGGTCACCGGACAGACAGCCTGCCCTTGCCGCCCCGGTCCAGCCAGGCTGGGCTCGACAGTCACCATAGACGGCCTCCCCCCAGGGAGCCCTGCCCTCGCTTCTCGCCCCATGGAGCGCGACGGGGAGAAAAGGCGGCCCCCCAAGGCCGACCAGGCCCCGGTCTAGCTCCCAGGCGGCCCTGCCCCTCCCCTGCGCTATACTGCCGCCCTTGCCAGGCCCTGCCCACCTCCTCCTCCCTAACTCCCCTCGTCCAGAGCCCTGAAGGGATCTCTACCTCCTCCGGTTCCATCAGAGCCAAAGGTGGAAGAAGGCAGCCGCCCACAGGACAGACTTGGTCTTGCTGGTGGGAAGGGGAGAGGCTCTGAGCCCCCAGCACCCCCAGCAGACAGTAGGCCCTTAGTGAGCGCTCACTGAACGAAGGATGGCTGAAGGAACGAGGGGAAGACAGCCCTCCTCAGGGGGCTGCCCGTGGCTCACGGCACAAGATGCCCTTAGAATGTTAAAATGACAGCTACAGACAGCCTGAGCGCCCCCCACCCTGCCCTCCACGAGAAACCCACTTCAGCTGGGAAGACACACACAGACACACAGCAAAGGGTTGAGGGGCGCCCGGGGGGCTCAGGCGGTTAAGGGGCCGACTCCTGGCTTCGGCTCAGGTCATGATCTCAGGGTCGTGGGATCGAGCCCCGTGTGGGGCTCTGAGGTGGGCATGGAGCCTGCTTAGGATTCTTTCTCTCTGCCCCTTCCTCCTTCTAAAAAAATAAATAAAACAAATAAAATAAAACAAAAGCAAAGCGTTGAGAGAGCCGTGCTGCACTGACGTCAGTCGCGGGAAGGGGGGAGCAGCTCGGTTAATTTCAGGCAGGGTGGACGTCAGCCCGAGGAAAGTCACCGGGGGTTAGGCAGGTCACTATGTAATCGCGCAGAGGTCAGCTCTCTGGGAGGACGTAACCACCCCTAGGGCGCCCGCTCCTGACCACAGAGCACCAGACCGCACGGGGCAGAAATTCTAGAACCGCGGGACAGACCAGCTCGGTCTGGGGCGAGCACCAGGGGGCAGCACCGCCCCAGATCCGCTCGCGGAGACAGACCAGCAGGCAGAAACTCGGAAGGACACACGGCACTCAGCACTCCTGTCAGCCCACGGGACCCAATCGCCGTCAGACCGCTGCCCCCCGGACGGCAGAACACACGTCCGCAGCTCCCGCGGAACGTCTGCCAAGTCAGACCACGCTCTGCGCTGCAAAACGCACCTTCGCAAGTTTAAAGGATAGAAGTCATACGGCGCCTGCTCTCAGACCACAGCGGCATGAAGCCAGGAATCAGGAATGGGGAGACGACTGGGAGATCCCCAAACATGTGGAGATCAAACAACTCGCTCACTTCTAAATAACCCACAGAACCAAGAGGAAATCTTTTTTTTTAATCTTTTTTTTAAGATTTTATTTGCAGAAAGAGAGAGCACAAGCAGAGGGAGCAGCAGGCAGAGGGAGAAGCAGGCTCCCTGTTGAGCAAGGAGCCCGATGCGGGGCTCGATCCCAAGGACCCTGAGATCATGACCTGAGCCGAAGGCAGACGCTTCACCGACTGAGCCACCCAGGTGCTCCCCAAAGAGGAAATCTTAACAAATACCTTAAAATGTTTTGAATGAAATGAAAATGAAAACAGACCCACGGTGGGACGTGCTGAAAGCGGTGCTTGGAGGGAAACAGTAGCATCGAATGGATACATCAGTGAAGGGAAAGCCTGAAAGGCAATACTCTAAGCTTAGGAAACTAGAAAGAGAAAATGCAAACAAAGTCCAAAGAAAGCACAAGAGAAATAATAAGAGCAGAACTCAATGAGACTGAAACAGGAAATCCTCAGAGAAAATTGACACAACCAAAAGCCAGCTCCTTAAAAAGACCAGGAACAGCCTCCCGCCAGGCTGACTACTGGAGAGGACACCAACTCCTACTGTCAGCAATGAAAGAGGAGCCATCACCACAGACCCCACGTTCCCCAGAACTGCCTCCACCCCCAGCGACAGCGGCACCGACGGGCACGATGCTTCCGCTCAGCTGGGCGTTCCGTGAACTTCGCGCTCCTTCCCCAGCCTTGTAAAGGACGTCTGTCTCTGCCCCCCACTGCACACTGAGAATGGGGGCCCAGGGGCTGCATTACCGGTGAGCACTCAGATGCTGAGCTGCTCCTCCGGTTTCCTTGGGAGAAGGACGGTCACTCTGCTGGGGAAGCACGGGGCACACGGTAGGCCCGCGACACGTGCTAACCGGCAGCCGTGACTTCAGATCCATCTGGGACTCGAAAACAGTGAGGACAAGCTCACTCAAAGTGCAGGCCAGGTGGGGAGTGGGGCAACAGCGAAGGGGCAGGAGGACAAGTCCTGCAGGGGACAGGGGACCAAGCGGAGAGAGCAGCATGAGACAGAGAGGCCACCAGGGGGCAGCACCGCCCCACCGCGGGCTCCGTGAAGCGCCACAAAAAGCTTTACATCTGATTTCTCCCCACTGTCCTTGAACCTGCCCTGCAGGCAGGAAGTTCCACTCTGTCACACAGGTGAGGAAAGAGGCTGAGAGGCACAAAGTCCTTCGAGGTCCCCTGCTTCCACCCAGCCAGGTTCCCCTAAAATCCTTCCAAGTCCCAGCGGCAGGCCTGGCACCCTGCTTGGTCGGCGGGACGGCCCAGGTCCTGCTCAGTGCAGTCCCTCGACCCTCAGACCTCCCCATCCATCAGCCCCTTCCTCGCTCTGGAACCTTCACTCGCTGCCCTGGACCCTGGGGCCAACCTCGCAGACGCTGACTCAGGATACCCACGTGCACGGGGCGGGGGGGGGGGGGGGACGCAGAACAATGACGGAGCCGTCAGACGGGGGTGAGGCCAGGCCTCCTCAGCTCTGGGCCCACGAGGACTCTATTTCCCACCGGTAACTACCTCTATCCTATCTCAGTGGGACAAGCTGGCAAACTGTAGGGTGCCGTGCCCCTCGCCGGGCTTGGGATGCAGGAGTCTGTAAAGGGCCCTGTTTGTGGCCCATCGGACCCTCTGCTGTCCTGGGAGGGCCACTCACCTCCAGTTGCTGGGAGCGAGGCTGCCAACAGCTTGCGGCTGCCCCCTTCCCAAAGCTGCTCTGGCAGGGGAAAGCCACCCGCACCAGAAACGTCTGGAACCACTGTGGGGAGGCGGCCAACAGCCCCGATGGCTGACTGGTGTGGGGTGTGAAGGCATAGCCCCTGCCCACCAAGGACACTCCTGGGCTCCCCATGGGAAGAGGCTGACGCCCGCCTTCTCTTGAACTCCCATCTTCCCCCAACACCTTCCGGGCTCCTCCTGCTCCCCCCTCTCCTTACAGGTTTCTCCTGAGAGTCTCCCCATCGATGCGTCCCGTGGACCCAGACCCTCGCCTCAGGCTCTGCGTCTGGGGGGCCTGGCCTCGCGCCCAGCGGCCTCCCCAGGGCGCCGCGTACCTGCAGCACCAGCAGCATCTGCACGATGGCGGGAGGCACGCGGGCGTGGGTGCGGGCCAGTGCGTCCTCCAGCTTCACGCTCAGGGTGATGGCATTCCGGAAGTGCAGCAGGGCGAGTTGGCGCACGGACGGCTCCTTGCCCTGCAGACACAGAAGGCCGCGCCCTGCCCCGCTGCCGTCACAGGAAACCCCCGCTTCCCCCGACATCCGCCGATCGGGGGCCAGATCCCGGGGCTACGGCCCTATAGACCCTTGGGCCCCCTTCGGCCCTGCCCTCCTCCCTGGATGACCCCTGTCCCGAGGAGAGGCCCCAGCCAGCTTCCTCAGGCAAGGAAAGGGTCACTGTCACACACCAAGCCCCTACTGTGTGCTGGGCAGGGCCTACTGTGTGCTGCTCAGGGCTTTACAGGGCCTGTAGCGGGGGACTGTAGGGGGTTCTGAGGGGTCCAGGGATGTGGCCATCCCCGGGCCGGGGGCAGCATGCAGCAAGGCCGGGATGGGCGGTCGCCTGGGCCCCAGGGGGTCCCACGGCTGCAGGGACCATTCACCTGCACCGGGTAGAAGATGGCCTGCAGTGTGGGCAGCACGTCACTGAAGAAAAAGTCCCACGTCTCTGCCAGCGAGTCCAGCAGTTTCTGTCCTGTGGGCACAGGGAGACGTCGCTGCTTACCCCTCCCAGGCCAGGGCCCTCTCTCCCGTCCGCAGGAGGACACGGGAGCTGAGGGCCGGGCTCTAGGCCCTGGAGGCGCCCCCCCGCCCCCCAGGTCAATAGCACATAGCGCTTAGCAGCTCTGGGGCCAGGGGTCCACGGCGTAGTCTCCCCCTGCCTCGGCTTCCCCATTAATAAAACGGGAGAGTGAAAGGGCCGATCTCCTGGGGCTGCGGGGATGAGGTGAGCAGAGACGGGATCCGGGGCAGAGGAAGAGCTGGTAAGTCCTGGCTGGTTCCCATTCCTTCATCCCACACCAGACCCGCACAGCAATGCCCCCCACCCCCCTGCCCCCGCCAGCAGCTGCTGCACACGGCCCTGTCCTCCCGATTCCCACAGTGACCCGCAGGCGGGGGATCTGTCCACCCATGCAGATGTTTGCAGAGCATCTACATTGGGCACTGGGGACCCAGCGGAGCCTCCAAGATCCCCAGACCCGTCACAGGACAGGGAAGCAGGACCCTGAATGGCAACTAGGAGCGCCATCATCTGCCCGTTCAAGGGGCGACCTCAGTGGGCAGACCAAGACACGGAGCCTCTGAGAGGTTCAGGTCTTTTCCTCCAGCGCCCTGGTCCCTGCCCCCCCGGGCTGCCTGAGGTGGGGTCTGAGGAGCCAGGGAGACCACGTCCAAGAACAGTGGGTCCCAGGTAGGGAAGGGAAGCAGAGAAAGTGAAGAGGAGCAGGCAGGGGGGCTTCCTGGAGGAGGTGCTGTCCAAGCTGATTTAGGAGGCTGGATCTGCCAGGTCGATGGAATCCTCAGTGTGGGAACCACACAAGTAGTTGTGCGGAGAGCAGGCATTCGGTCAGGCTCTGGGTATTTCTGCCAGCCCCAGGGAGGGAGCCTGCCATCCTCAGGGTGCGCAGTTTCTGTGGGATGAGGACAGACGAGGTGTCCCCGAGCTGGGTCTGGGCTCCCCTAGGAAATGCAAAGTGCTGAGCCCTCAGCCCTCCTGCCTGGAATGAACAGAAAGCTGGGACGAATGCCTGCTGGGTCTGGGCTAAGCGTGTCCCAGGACGTGTCGCCAAGGCCTCTGCTGCTCGGTGGGACCTCCAGCGAATGGTTGGAGGCAAACGGGGTGTGCTGGGGGTCTCCGGGCGAGGAGGGTGAAGTGCTGCATGATGGCGGGCCTCCCAGACCATACGGCTCCTGGGGGACCGCCTCGAGGTTTCCATGGGAACCAGCGAGCCGGACACAGGCCTTTGCCCCTTCTCACTTTCTTTGGGCTCGGAGCCCCACACTTTTGCTGCCCGTGAAGGCCCCAAGTCTGTGTAGGTGCAGGGGCTCTGGGAGGGGAGCCTGGTGGGGGCGGCCCCGGGAAGCCCGTCCAGCCCCGTGGGCGGCGAGGGTGGTGTGGACTCTGTGTGTGGCCGATCTGTGGGCACTGGGGCTCTCTGCCCGGCGGCCAGCTCCCGACCCTCCCCGGGGGCCCACACCTAGCTCTGTGGAACCCCGGATGGGCGGGTGCCACCGCCCGCGGGGCTCCGTCTGGACAAAGGTCCCTTCAGGTCCCCGCCGTCCCCGGCGAGAAGAAAGGCGGCTCAGTTCCCCGGGCCGGCCGTGGGGTGGCTCTGGGCCGGGGCCAGGCCGGCGTCCGCAGGCTGCTCTCCAGCCCACGGGGCGGAAATGCTGTGGAAAGCAGATGTTGTAAAACACAGCCTCAAGGCCCCATCAGAGCTGCAGGCTGACCGAGAGGCCAGGAAGCACGGCCTCGCCCACGGGCCGAGTTCTCCACTGGGGCCTGTGGTCTAAGGCTGGCGACGACGGCGGGGGGGCGGGGGTGCTGTCGGGGGTGACGGCGTCAGGCTGCCTGGCGCTGGAGCCCTACTCTGCTTCGCCGGGAGTTCGGCAACCCAGCCTCAGCGTGACGCTCTGTAAGATGGGTGCGAACGTCCTCGCGCGCACTGGCGGAAGGCTGCCGTGCAGCATGTGCTCGCTAAGTGTCGGCCGTGGCCGTGGCCACCGGTGTGCCCGTGCGGGCCGCGTCCGTGCCGAAGCTCAGCAGAACCCAGCTTCTCCCTGCCTTCCGTCCAAGCGCTGAGGGCCCGGGAGACCGGCGCGCACCAGGCTGATCGTGGTTTGGGTCTCAGCCCCGCGATGACCACAGGGCCGTGGAAAAGACCGCGCAGGGGCTCCGAAGAGGCGAGCCGGCCGGGAGGGCCGGGAGGTCGGCCCGATGGAGTCAGTGGGCCAGTGTGTGAGGCCACTGGGGAGTCTGGCCGGGTGGCCTGTAACAGCCTGGGACTCCTGCCGGCCAAGAGAGGGCCGAGCTCAGGGCCGGGAGCCTGCAGGAGCCCCCGAGCTCGTCCCCGGAGTCCCCGGGTGTGTGGCCACAGAGGAGCCATCCGGCGGCAGCCGGAGCCCACTCCTGTGGGCCAGGCTCGGAGACCACGGAACCGCGGCCTCAGGCGTGGTCCGGGAGACAGACTCCACGGCAAGGCTGTCCCTCCAGGCCTCCTGTCTCCGGGACTCGCTGTGCTCAGGAGCTGATGTCTGAGGCCTGGCCGGAGGCTGGAGGCTGGAGGGGGGTGGGTGAGGCCACCCCCTGCCCTCCAGCAGAGGCACAGGGGAGGACGTGGCTGGCCACGGGGAGCGGTCTCAAGGAAGAGCTGCCCTGGGAGCTAAACGAGGCAGGCTCCAAAGGCCACCCCTCGGGGTGTGGCGTCGGCGACTGTCCCCCCGGCATGGACTGAGGGGGGCCAAACGGCTCCCCGGACAGACCACATTCTGAGGCCTGACTTAAGGGCCACTGCTTCCATGGAGTCCTCCCTGACTGCCAAGATGGAATAACGCTTCCTTCCCCGTGGCTTCCTTCACCCTGACATTCGTCACACTGAAGTGTCATGGTCTGGTCCACATCCGTGTCCCCGACCGGACTGTCAGTCCCTGCTAGACGGGGCCGATCTCCTCCATGTGCAGGCCCCCAGAGGCTAGGTGGGGACCCGGACTGAGCACACGGGTGGTATCCATCCAGTCCCGCGGCGCTAAGACGGGGACACTGAGGCTGAGGTCTGTGGCTAGATGGGAACTGGAGGCCAGGGCCCGTGGCCCCCACACTGGGGCTCCGGGCCTGTCCCTGAGGCCTGGGGAGGCTGGACGGGGCTGGCGCTCCCCGTCGGGTGGCCTGGCGGACACGGCCGCTGCAGGCAGAGCTCCACTAAGCTGCACAAAGCTTCTCTTCTGAACTGAAGCTCCCAGCTCCCCTGGGCCGGAGCCGGTGGGAGGCAGAGGCACTGTTGGAATGTGCCGAGTAAGGAGAGGGGCGTGGGAGGGCACCTCCGCCAGGTGCCAGATCTTCAGCGTCCTGGCTGCTGACTCAGTTGCCGCCTCCTCCGGGAAGGCAGCCTGGACCCCTGGCGGTCTGTGCCTCTCCCTTCCCAGGCTCCTGCCTCAGCGCTGCCCCCCGATAGACGCAGGAGGTGCAGCTCTGAGCTCACCCAGCGCATACTAGGCCACTGGCCTCGGTGTCCTCTTCTGGGAAATGGGCTAACACCCCTCCTTTCTAGGATCAGAGTAAGGACTGAAGGAGGAACCGAAGTAGCAGTGAAACCAGGCTGCCACAGAGAGCCGTGGGGCCGGGGGGCCTCAGTTTCCCTGTATGTGCAGTGGTTGCAGTGCCAGCTCCCGGGCAGGGTGCTGGGAGAGCCAATGAGTCAGTAGCTGGAAAACACTCAGGACGGTCTCGCGGAGAGTGAGCAAGGTGCCCAGTGCCCGGTGAGTGAACTCAGCACGGGGCCTGGCACGAGACAGGCCGCAGCAAAGGCGCTGTGGTCTGAGCTGGGTTCTCCCATAATTTGGTCGTTCTCTCTGCCAATTCACTCCTACAAGCAGACACCACTTCGGTCGCTGCCCCCTGGCCCAGGGACACGGGAGCCGGAGGGTGCCGGGAGGAAGGAGGAGGAGCCCGCCAGGACCCTCCCCTACCCGCGGAGGCCCGGGCCAGGCGGAGGCGCGCTGGAGCGCGTGGGCCTGCAGAAGGGCCGAGGGCGTGTGCGCTGGGGTCAGACTGGCCCGGGCTTGGACGCACCCCCGCCCTCTACTCGGTGCGGCTGGAGACAAAGCACCTGTCATCATTACGCCGCCCCCAGCTAGGAAATGGGCACAGGGACCCAAAGGTCTCGTGGCTGGGTACGGGCGTGAAAAGAGAAAACTCGTCTAGAAGGTCCAGCACCAAGCTCAGTCCCCAAACTCTGACGGGACAGCTCCTCCCAGCCAGATGGCAGCCCCCGGCTCCCGCCGCCTCCTTTGGGAACCTCAGAGCAACCTCGGCCCTATGCTAGCTCCCCGGTCCTCAGAGATCCTGTCGAGGATTCTCCCAGGCTGTTGGAACGGGGTTCACTGGCGCCAGAAGGCCCCGGGGCAGGGGCTTTTCCCTGATTTCTCAGCCCTCTTGGGCTCCAGCAAATTGCAGGGTGGGAGCGGGAAGGGCAGACTCTCTCCCCAATAAGGTCCCCTCCTGGGGTCAGATTGTGGCCTTGCTGCCCCTGCTGCCCTCCCAGCCGGAGCCCTGGGGGCACAGGCAAGGCAGGCAGGGCCACGCGTCCCAGGAGGGACAGCGGCACGCGGCACGTCCCCGCATTCGGTCCCCACGGCGGGCCGCCACACTCACCCTCATAGAAGCGGATCTTGTCCCGCAGGATCACCATGCCTTTCGTCAGCAGCTGGTTCTGAAAAGCACACACAGGCAAGCCGTTACTGCCCCGGGGATGGCCCGCAGGAGTCCCCTCCAGCTGGCAGCCGAGGCCTGGGGGGGAGAGACTCGCTCATGCGACCCCCCCCAGCAGAGCTTGAACCTCAGCTCGCCGCGGGAGGGCAGTGACGGCCGGTTCCAGGTGTGCGTGGACTCTGCGGGCTCGGTGGCCAGAGGAGCTGTGACAGATGCAGAGCACAGCAGGGCCTGGGCTGCAGGGGCCTCGAGATGCTGGCGCCAGGCCAACAGTGTCAGCGTGTGGCTCAGGGTGCGGGGACCGTGCAGTGACTGCGGCGTCTGGGAGGGAGCCCACCCCGTACTCCGGGAGGCGAACGGCCCGGAACAGCAGCAGCCCCGCGTCCTGCCACGGGCCGGGGCTCGCACAGTGCGCAGACTTCCCCGGCATCGTTATCATTTACCTGCCCGAAGACCCACACTGGCTAGACGGGGAAACTGAGTCACGGTGGTGCGGCAGTCCATGGAACCTAGCGCACCGCGACCCCCGTCCTTTCCGGCCTGCTCGGAAAGCAACCCCAGCCGGCTCGAGAGCACGGATCACCCACCTGCAGGTACTCAGTGAAGAAGGACCCCAGCTCCGTCTTCAGCAGCTGCCTGTGGGCGGGAGGGGGCGGGAGAGTGAGGGACGGCAGGGCTCAGAGATCAGGCGGTGCTGACGGGGAGTCGCCGGGGGCAGCGGGAGGCCGACCCGCTCAGTCCAGGGGGAAGGGTGGGCACGCCCGCCAGTGCCAGGGCAGGGGGCAGGCGGGCAGGGGGGCTGGGTGGGCCTCAGGCTTCCATCCTTCCCCAGCAGCCGCCAGCACAGCTCCCTCCCCTTCCGTCCTCCCTCCCTCGGGCAGCTCTCCTGTATTCACTGACCCAGCAGCAGGTGCCAATCACAGTTCCCTTCTTAAAGCGAGACAAGGGAGGCTCAGAGAGGTCCAGTGACTTGCCCAAGGCCACACAGGACACAACAAGTTAGGGTTTGAACTCGTCCTTGGTGCTCACGTTGACAGCTCTTTGCACCACACACCTCTGGTGGCGGAGAGCACGGTGGGCGTCCTGGTCCACACCAGGCGCGGCCTGAAACACTCGGGCGCTGTCAATGCTCGGCCCAACACTCGACCTCCTCTCTCATCTCTGTCAGCCTTGGAGCTGTGCATGCGTGCACACACGTGTGCACACACAGAGGGACACACACGTGTGCACGCATGCACATACACTTGGAGGCACTGAACTCACCATCCCCCATCCCCGCTAAGGGGGTGCTCTGGTCCTCAAAGGCCTTTTGGGGGGGCCACACTCTACCTTCTGGGTGGAGCTGAAAGCAGGACCCCCCGCCCCCCAGGACTGGCTGTCCCCAGCAGGGATGGTGGGGATGCGGGCCTGGGGGCGAAGTGAAGCAGACAGAGGGCAGGTGGTTTGTGCGGGGTGACTAGCACCCAGCACCCAGCATCCCCGGAACCCGGGGCTTTGGGCAGGATCTGGGAGGTGCAGAGAAGATGGGGGGGGCACGAAGAGGGACACAGCCAGCAGGCCAGTCACAGCCCGAAGCTCATGATAGCCTGACAGTGGTCCCCGAGCAGTCCCTGGGAAGGGTCAGAGCAAGTGCGGTTGTCCCTGTCCTGCACCCCCGGCAGGCAGCTCCTCTTAGCACAGGACCAACCCCGGGTCACAGCCCGACGCCGTCCTCGCGGAACTGTGACATTAACGGTGGCCACAGTCACCAGAATGAACTCCATCTGGGACAGCGAGGGGGTGTGAAGCCAGTGGCCCCCCGTGGTCAGCCCCCTGCCACAGTCCTTCCACCTTCTCCCAATTGTCTGGGCTTCCAAGGACCAAACGTTGGGGCGCCTGGGTGGCTCAGTGGGTTAAGGCCTCTGCCTTCGGCTCAGGTCGTGATCTCAGGGTCCTGGGATCGAGCCCCACATCGGGCTCTCTGCTCAGCGGGGGAGCCTGCTTCCCCCTCTCCCTCTGCCTGCCTCTCTGTCTGCTTGTGATCTCTCTCCTCTCTGTCAAACAAATAAATAAAATCTTAAAAAGAAAAAAAAAAAGAACCAAATGTGACCTCGGCTCCCATGTGCCCCCCATGTCCACGCTCAACGTCTATCTCAAGGTCACCACATGCATGGCACAAGGGGCCACTCTGGGCATGGCCAGAGAGCAAAGGACAAGGAGGGAGGGTCTTCTCTTAGGTCAAGGCTGAGCCTGGGTGAGTATCCTCAGGCCCAGAGGACCAGCCCCAATGCTACCGGTCCACCGTGTGACTCTGGGCAAGTCCCCTCCCCTGCCTGAGCTCCAGCACCCTCATCTGGGGCCTGAGAGATGCCAGAAGGTAGAGGAGGAAGGTCCGGGATGTCAAGTGAGACCACGGCTTACCCTTGGTGTATACAGCAGGTGCTCAGTAAAGCCCTCCTCACTCTCTCCCTGGCCCGTAGTTAGTGACAGTGAGTACAAACATGAACGAACACGAATGAACGAATGAATGAATGTCTCCTTCAGGGCCGAGCAGACCCTCTGCCCCACTGCCGGCTGCCCGGGGGGCTCCCCACACCTCCCCACATTTCCTCTTAACTCACTACATGAGCCCCAGAGCAGGGGCGAGGGGCATGGCCGGCCGAGCAACCCCCAATTTGTGCTGTGCCCACTGGCTCTCCCGGCCGCTGGAGGGGAGCCACGCTCATTCCACGGATGTGGAGACTGAGGCGCTGGGGGGGCCAGTGGTGAGGTCCCCGTGGGGCCTGCTGGTTAGGTGGCTCCCGTATCCTTAGCGGAACATCCAGGCAGCCTATGTACCCTGGGACACCACCTGGGGAAGGCACTGTAGGGAGAACAGCCTGGGTGTCATCGGAGGGGAGAGGGACAGTCACAGAAAGGGGCTGGGGGGCGGGGCAGAGGCTGAGGCCAGGGTGTGCTGGCTTCTGGGAACCGCGAGGCCAGCGGGCCATCGGGCTGGAGCTGGGCAGGGCCAGATGAGTTGCATTCCAGCCACAGCCTGGGACGCAACAGGAGGGGCGTCTCAGGAGACAGCAGGCGGCCGAGCTCCTACCCACGAGCTCCCACGCGACTCTTCCGGCCCTGGGCAGGTCAAGAGCTGTGCCATCGAATGCTGGGGGAGCAGCCTGCCTGGAGAGGTGTCCTCTGCAACCCAGACTGACTTAGTGTGGGAAGACTATGATGCAAAGCGTGCCTGTTTTGGAGCCTTCGGAGAAGGTGGTCCAAGGAACGGGTCGAGAGAGGCTAGACCAGCAGCCTGCACGTCACCAAAATCAAACCTTCACGCTTCGGCGAACTGCCGGGAACGTGAGAAGACAACCTACGGAGGGAGAGCAGCTGTGCAAATCAGAACCTGCGGGGGCTCCAGATCCAGAATATATAAAGAACTCCCGCGACTCAACAAGAGGTAAGTCGTCCTGTTTAAAAACGGGCCAAACAGACGCTTCCCCAGAGACGATCTACAGAGGGCCGACGAGCCCGTGAAAAGATGCTCCCGTCATGAGTCATCAGGGAAGTGCAGACCCCAGCCACGAGAGGGCTCCTCACGCCCACACGTGCTGTTAGAACACAAACCCTGAAAGTCGCACGTGCCAGTAAGGAGGTGGGGGCACAGGCCGCGGAGTCGCGGCCGGGGAAAGAGAAGCTGTGCAGAGCGGCGGGGCAGCCCCCACCCCACCCCGGCGGTGGCCCCAGGAGACACGAAGCCACACATCCTCACGTCTGCGTGTACATTAGAGCCCTGGGGGCGGCGGCCCAGGCGGCTATCGGCAGTGAACCAATACACGGACGCGGTTTCCCTAGCGTGGAATGGTATTTGGCCGCGAGAAGGAACGAGGGGCAGGCACAGGCTCCGACGCGAATGACCTTGAAGGTGTCGGGCGACACAGAAGCAGCCGGGCACAGAGGGCCACGCGCACATTGGGTGATTGTGTGTGTGCGAAACATCCAGAAAGAGGCAAATCTACAGAGACAGACGCTTAATTGGCCTTTGCCAGGGGCTGGGGAGTGACTGTTAACGGGGATGGGCTTTTATGGGGGGGGGGAGTGGGTGAGAATGTTCCAGAATCAAATAGTGGTGAGGACTGCACAACCCTGGATATGCTAAGAACCACTGAACTGTACATTTTAGGAGTGAATTATGTGTCACTGTGTACGCAGATGTATGTGTATGAAAACGGGGGGAAGGAAGGGTGATGGCCAGACGTCAGGATCCTGTGACTGTTCACCTCCCTGGCCTTAGCCTGCCCGGGGCCCAGCCGAGGAGCACCTCCACCCACCCCCTTCTTGGCCCCCGGCCCCGAGAACTGAGGGGAACGTCTGGGTGACAGCGCCATCCACGGCTCCTGTCACCAGGCTCTCTCGTGGGATCAAGGTGAACGACCAGGGATGGGTATCACGCATCATCCAGTTCACTTGCTTTAACGTGGCCCTTGAGATGGAGAGAGCCGGGGTGGGGGCGGGGCAGGGGGTGGTCCCGAGGGACCCGCAGGCCCTGGGGTCAGGGACCCGAGCCCCAGCTCCACTGACCAGCCCTGTGAGCACACGCAGCAAGTGACCTCGGCCTCAGTTCCCTCACCAGTAAAATGGGCAGTCGAGGAGCCTGAGAAAAGCAGGACCCCCTGGACGGGTCGCATGCCGGGAGAGGCAACGTGCTCCTGCTCTGTGACGTCAGCTGCCCCTTTCCCTCCCTGTGCCTCAGTTTACCTGTCTGTAAGGCCCCTTTCAGCTCTGCCACACCAGGCTGGGGTGCCCTATATGAAAAGGACCCCGGTCCCCATTATCCTTTACTCCCATTTTGAGCCGATGAGGAGCTGGGCTGCCTACTTTCCCCAGCTGACACAGGGACCGGGGAGCACGGGCCAGGGCGGGAAAGGAACAGCACGGAGGTAGGAAATGCCTCCTTGAGGCAGCTGTGCGACCCTGGGCAAGTATCTTGACCTCTCCGATCTTCAGCCTCCTCCGCTGCAAAGCAGGACTACCGGCCTTGCTGATCCCCTCTGCTCACGGCGGCTGCTCGGAGGGGCTGGTCCGTCCTGGGCTCCCTCAGCAGTGCTCGCTGCTCGGCCGTGCACAGGAAATGAGGGGCGTTCGGCCGGGCTGTAACTGCCTTTCCGGGAACGACACTCCCGTCATTAGGCAGGTGGGTCCTTCCTCTTGAACAGAATAATATCCTTCGTGATGTTCAACACGAGCGGGGAATGTGGGCGTTATCTCGAGCCCCTGTCCAAGCCCCACCCTGCTTCCCCTGAGAGAAAGTCCTCAGGACGGCTGGGGGTGAAGGTCCACCAGGCCCGACAGCCGCACCACCAGGGCCCGCGGTCAAGGTCCACGCGGGGGCCTGGGGTCGCTGCCTGCCGCGGCCGTAAGGGCGGCATCGCAGGTGTGGCTGGGGAGACGGGGGCCGGCTGCAGCCTCCCGCCCCGGTGCGGCTTCCCTTGCCACTCACAGGCCCAGGACAGGATGGGACGGGCGGCCACTCACCGGACACCTTCGTTGAGACTGAAGAGCTCCTGGTCGGGCAGCCCCTTGCGCTGGAAGACGGCGATGACCCCGTTGTGGATGCTGCGGGCGGGAGAAAGACGAGAGTCATCGAGGTCCCACCCCCCCTCCCTGCCCCTGCCCGGCTCGAGGGACAGAAGCGAGTCTGGTCAGAGGCAGGTGCCCGTCTTTTCTCTTGTAAGGCAAGCCCTGGAGAGTAGGGGTTGGCTGTCCTCACAGGACCCTGTCCACACCAGAGCCTCAGTCCCCACCTTGACCCCAGGATCCTGCACCCCCAGCCCCAGCCTCCCCAGAGCCTCGGGCCTGAGTCACCTCCAAGTCACCTCTCTAGAATGTCCTCTGTGGCCTGCACACGCTCTGCTCCCCTTCCCGTGTTCTGGAATCCTCCATCCCCAAGGGTACCCTTTGATCACCTGTCCCACCCTGTAACGTATCCCAGCCCGACACTCACCCTGGGCTTCCCGGTGCCCCCAGGCGGGCCCCTCCTGACTCCTACTATCCCTGAACACTGAACGCTCATGCTATGTGCCCCACTGGGAAGTGGCCTCCAGCCACAGGACCCTTACACGTGCCCTTTCTGCTGGTCTCCCACTTCCATTATCTACTAGGATAGATATCCCAGTAGATACCTGGAATCTACTGGATTCCCACTTCCATTATCTACTCCCTTTAGATCGCACGCTGTTGCCGGCTTTTCCAGACTCGTCACTGTGTAACCACATGTTTCTGTGTGATTTCATCAACTTGTTTCCATCGCTGTCTACAGACCCCAAGAGCACAAGAGCCCCTTTGTTGGAGAAGCTTGTAAGCGTTTGGGGAAAATTCATCCTTGACTCTCCCTCACCCTCCGAAGCCAATTGACCCTGAGGTCAGATCCATTTCTACCTCCTGGAGCTTCACTGCAGCCCTCCCCTCCCCTCTAGCCAGGGCCCCTCCTTGCGTGCCTGGACCCGATCACGCCGGCCTGCCTCCCCACCACCCCCAGTCACTCTCCTGACCAGGGTCTTGTGAGGCACCAGCCGCCCGGCAGATACAGCCCAAGGCCTGGACATGGCATTCGAGGCTTGTCAGGAACGGCCCCTCCCTGCATTCCAGGGCATCCTACACTCGCGGCTCCGAGAGTGCTGGACCGGCCAGAGGCCACTACACCCCCCGGGTCTCCGCACCCACTGCCCCTTCCGCCTGGAAGGCCCTTCTCCTCCCCATCTACGAGGTAAGCAGCTGTTCATACCGAAGACTCAGCACAAGCCACTTCCTTCAAGAAGCCCTCCTGACCCCTTCCTTTCCCCAGGGAGACTCCTAGCCTGGCACTTTGCTGATTCACTTTCCTATCAGCACCCCGCCCTCCCCTGGCCACACACTTCCGAGGGCAAGAACCAGGTCTGGGTGGCTCCTCCGCCCTCCCCCCAGGCCCCAGGCACTGCTCTGAGGCTCACAGACCCGCTGCCGTGACTCTCAGTGTGGAGGCAACAGCTGGACCCAGGCTGCCGTTCCCATCGCGGACTGGGCAGCAGCCACCGAGCTCCCGGTGCCCTTGGCTGTCGGCATTAGCTCCGCAGACTGGACCCCGCTTCACAGGCGGGGAGACAGAGGCTCACAGAGGCCACGTCCCCTGCGGGAGGGCACAGAGCTCCTCATCCAACAGCTGCCCCCC
>CM052897.1:3346781-3359497 GCA_028534135.1 Potos flavus
CCCTGCCTCCTTACCCCTCTCCCGACCTGTTCGAAAGTCCATATACCACAGCAGGGGGACCCCCGTCTCTGGCTGCGGGACCTCCCCACAGACTCCAGGGAGCAGGCCGGGAATGGCGCAGGCCGGGGGCAGCTGGACACGGCCTGAGTTTAGCCATGGGAGGACCCAGGGGCTGAGGCCCAGGACAGGCCAGTTCCGCACTCTCTGGGCCTCCCTGGGGCTGCTGGGCAGAGGACAGCACGGCCACCTCGAAGGGGCTGCTCCCCGGCTGGCTCAGAGGACAGAGGCTTCCTTTGTTCCTCTGGAAAGAGCAGGATTGCGTCGTCTCACTTTTCAGACGTCCACGGTGTAGGCTGCGAGGGTGCCCCCTTCTCTGTCGCACCCTCGAGCCCGGGGCGGGGGCGTGTGTGCGTATCGCGTCTGTGTCCATCCGGCCTGGGAGTGCGTGTGGAAGTGTGGGTGTGCGTGATTGTGGTGCGTGTGTGCACGTGCATGTGCCCGCGAGTGTGGTGTACGGGCGCGTGTGTTGTGCACACATGCGTGTGATATGTGGTGTGCGTGTGCATGTGTGTAGAGCAGGGGGCAGGACCCGACGCAGGAGGGAGATGCAGAGGGCTCAGGGTCTGGGGGATCGGGGCCCCTGGACTGCCTCCCCGCTCCTGTGTCTGAAGCTTGCGGGTCCCTGTCCTGAGTCTTGTTTCCCAGGTGGAGGGGTGAGTGTTTGTGGGCTGAGGATTCCAGAACCAGAGGTCAGAGCCCACCCTTTCCTCCTCCCCATTTCTTGGCCCAGGCAGAAGGGCGGGGGCCCTCCCGGTCGGCGGGCTGGGGAAGTGGGACCCCGTGTCCTCTGGGGCCGTGGCCCACCTGCTTCTGCGCCTGAGGACAGGCCTCGCCTGGCATCTGGCAGCCTTGACAAGCCATGCCCTCTGCGTTCAGCCCCCCCCGGGCTTGCCCCTTCCCTCTGCTCTCGGGGCCCCAATGCCTCCGTCCGGATGCCAGCAGGCCAGACTTTGAGGGCCTGGGCTGGCGATTCAGGCAGGGTGTGCACAGGGCCGCTGGAGGATTCGAGGTGACACACGGGGGATGTGGGGTCATCTCAGGGAGGGAGAGGTCTGAGGGTGTTGGAGTCTTAGGGAGAGACCCCCTTCCTCCCCTTGCCCTTGGAGGCACAGATGTGGAAAGGCCCGTGCATCAAGGAGGCTGAGCCTCCACAGGCATCAGCAAAGGACCAGGTCTCCAAGGCCCCTCCCAGCCTGGCCTGGGCCAGGCCAGGCTGCCCTCGTCATGTTCCCGTTCGCGGTCAAGGCCGTGTGGGATGACCCTCCCGTGTGCCCAGACAAGTGCGCCGTCTTCCCCTAGCACCAACTTTGCTCTCCGTCTGAGCCTTCCGGGGGCGTGTGAGATGCGCCATCAGGTCTTTCCTCCGGGACATCGGCGAGGTGGTCTTCCCAAAGGGAGATGACACAGAGTGGTACTTCCTTGGGGTGGCGGGACACTGGCGCCTCCGAGGTTTGCGCCCGCGTCACGCTGTTTGTTGTCGCTACGGTGGCGTCGTATGATTGTGTGTGCTCTTGTTTCTGCTGCTGCCATTCCCTTGTCCTGGTTGTGCGCATCGAATTTATTGTTGCTTTCACAGTCACTGTTACTGTTGCAATTATTAGTGTTACTTTAAAGATGAACCCTCTTTGGCATCGACCTCCCCCCAGCCCTGGTTATGTGCCAACGCCCCGAACAGCAGCAGTGCTCAGCCCGGGGCTTTTGACGGCGTCTGAGCCTTCAGAGTCACCCGGGCCAATTCCTCATCATATGTCATGTACACCACATACATGATACATATATGGAAAACTCCTATTGACTAACACGGAAGCCAGAGATGGGGCGACCGGAATGGTGGGGTGCCGGCAAGGACTCCCTCCTGGGGCTGCAGCCAGCCTCCTCTCGCTGTGTCCTCTCCTTCTCTTCTCCTGAGGGCACTAACCCATCATGGGGGCCCACCCTCATGCCCTCTTCTAAAACTAACGACCTCCCAAAGGCCCCACCTCCAGGTGCCGTCACTCTGGGCATGAGCGTTCAACGCGTGAGTTTTGGTGGGACACAAGCATTCAGTTCATCGTGCGTGGGATCTTTTTTGTTTTAATTTATTGAGTCCTTTCTTGTTTGATTACAACATAAACTGCAAGAATATCTCCTCCTCCCCGAATGCCTTTTTTGCGAGGCTGATCCGCTACCGCCGCCATCACCATCCAGGGCCCTGCCTGTCCTTGACCTTCACGCACCCGGAATCATGCCATCCAGAGTCACCTGCGTTTGAATTCTTTTTGTTCCACGTCACGGCCAAGAGAATCGCCCTTTCTCGGTAACACAGCAGGTGTTTTTCCCATTTTTAGTCGTAGTATTTTATCCAACGAATATACCCCCGTGATTTAGGCTTCTCCTATCGAAGGACGTTGGGTTTGTTTTCAGTTTCTGGCTATTGTGAAAAAAGATGCCATGAATATTCTTATGCACGCCCCTTGGTGGGCAATGATCTTATTACTTTGGAGGATACACTCAGCGTTGGAATTGCTGGGCCATAGGGCAAGAGAAGATGCAGCTGTGATAAATACTTCCAGAACTTTTTGTAAAGTAGTCATCTGGCATCTTTAAAAAAATAAAAAATAAATAGACTTTACTTTTCAGAGCAGTTTTAGATTTACAGTGAGATGACAAAGATCGTGCGGGGCTCCCTTCCGCCTGACCCCCCGTCTCCCCTGCCGCCAGCGTCTTCCATCCGCGTGGCACGTTTGTTGCAATGAACAAACCGGGACTGAAGCATTCTTATTAGCGAAGTCCCTACTTTACTCCGGTTCCTCAGTTTTCCCCGACGGCTCTTTCCTGTCCCAGGATCCCAACTAGGATATGATGGCATATGTAGCTGTCCCATCTCCTTAGGCTTCTCTGAGCTGTGATAGGCTTTTTTTTGCCATCTTTTTATTTATTTTTTTCTACATTACTTTTAAAAAAATCGAGGGGCGTCTGGGTGGCTCAGTCAGTTAAGCGTCCACCTTTGGTTTGGGTCATGATCCCAGGGTCCTGGGATCGAGTCCCGTATAGGGCTCCCTGCTCAGCGGGGAGTCTGCTTCTCTCTCTCTCCCTTTGCTGCTCCCCCTGCTCGTGCTCTCTTACTCTCTCTCAAATAAATAAATAAAATCTTAAAAAAAAATGAGATAATCGTAGATTCACATGCAGTTGTAAGAAACAATACAGAGGGTCCTTTGTGCCCCGTTTCCAGTGGTGACGTTTTGCAAAGCAGGAGCCTACCAGAGCCCCAGCGGTCTCGGCTGTGCCCCTGATGGGCGGCAGGGCTGGGACAAGAACCTTCTCGCTGAGCTTCAGTCACGAGGGGCCTGCTGGAGGGGGTCAGGACCAAGTGGTGCCAGGCAGACACGTGCGGGTTATTATTACTGTTGTCGTCGTTGACAAGTATTTGGAGGGCAGAGCCCAGCCTCCTCCTAGGGGATCCACCCAGCGGGGTTGGAACCTTGGGGAGGGGCGCAGAAGCTCTAGGAGCCCCGGAGGAGGAGGGGAGGGTGAGCAAGCAGACCCGGCCACCGGCCACCATCTGCCCAGTCCTCACGGGGGAAGGGGACCTCCACCCGGACCCCCACCCAGCCCCCGGCGCGGCCCAAGGAGGCAGCTCAGTGCTGTTGGCCCAGTGAGAACACCACCATGCAGTCCTTTGCTGCTTCTGGAACGTTCTCTTTCCCACCTTGATGGCAACTGGAAATAATCGAGTAAGGGAGGCACATTACGTGCCTTATTTGACGAGCGGGGATATTGAGGCTCAAGGGAGGCCCTTGAGTGAGTGGGGACAGGGTCCCTCCCGGGTGCCTCCTCTTCGTGGCTGGCAGGCTCAGAAAACCTGCCCTCATTTCTCTCTCCCATCCCAGCGAGGCACAAGCAAGCAGCTCTGGCCAGAGGTGGGGGTGGGGAGGGTAGTGGGGGAGGGCAGCTCCTGGCCAAGGAAGCAATTCAGGAGACAGGCAGCTGAGCATCCCATGGGGCATCGCCCCCCCCTGCTCAAGACAGCCTGGAGATGTCCTTTAAGTGGAAGCCGGGGAGGGTGAGGGCCAGGTTATCTGTGTGGCCGTTGGGGGCCCAGAGGACCCCCCCCCCACGGATGGCTGCCTCCCCTGCCGGCCTCTGGGGAACCAGGACAGGGCTGCTTTTGGAAGCCATTCAGGACAGGGGATTAATTCCCTCCGATTGTCTTGTGAATTGCCTGGCTTTGCTGATTAGCATACATGCATATTAATCATGCCCAGGCTGGGACAGGCAGGACCTCCACTGCAAAGCGAAGGAGAAGGGACTTGCCTTTGCCTTTGGCCCCACCCAAGTGACAGGGCACCTTGCTAGGTGTCTGGGGGAGCCCCAGGGGGACGGGGCGCAGGTGCGCACCCCTGGGGGGGGCTCTGAGACGGGGCCTGGAGGTGTAGAGGGCAGGGTGGTGACTGGTGAAGCCAGGTAACACAGGGGAGGGGGCCTGCCTGTCCCGCTGACATAGTGACACGGGATACGTCCTGCTCTGGCTGTGTCCTTGGCCCCAGGTGAGCACAGCTCAGGTGGTCAGGAGAAACGAGGCAGGACCAGACGGGGCCTACAGCGACGCCTTCAGGACAGGGGAGAGGCTCATTTCAGATCCACACATTTCAGATGTGGGGGGCCCCCCCGTAAAGGGCTGCGGGAGCCAGTGTCCTGGATTCAGGAAGGAAGGGTTCCTGATGCTCATTTTGTAGGGGAGGGAGCTGGAACCCAGGCAGCCTCCTGCTTCCACTGAAGCGAGGACCCCAGCCCGCCCAGGACAGCCCTGGGTGCAACCACGGGCCGCGCCCCTTCCCTCTCAGGGGATCCTGACCCCACAGTGTCTCCCGGGGAGGGGGCCACCTCGGCTGGAGGTTTAGCCGGCCTCCTGTTCTGAGTTTCTGGGACTTGAAAGGCTTGGTTGCCCGGGCTGGTGCCGCAGGAAGCCCTGACGATGGGGTGCGCCCCCCGTGGCTGCAGAGGAGGGGCAGCTAGGAGGTGCCTTCATCCTCCCCGGCGGGCCTCCCCCTCCACGTCCGCTGGCTCAGCATCGCTGTCCCCGACCCCTCTGCTGGTGTCCTGGGGCCCAGACAAAGCAGCACAGGCCAGGCAACTTGAAGAACACACGGTTATTGTCCCCCAGTCTGGGGGCTGGAAGTCCCAGATCAGGGTGCTGGCGGGACTGCTTCCCTTGGAGGCTGTCAGCAGACGTCTTCTCCCTGTGCCTTCGCCCGATTTCCCTCCGCGTCTGTCCCTGTGTCCAAATTCCCCCCGGATAAGGACACAGTCCTGTTGGATTCGGGTCACCCCACTGACCACATCGTAACTTGATTGGCTGCAAAGACCCCATTTCCAAATAAGGGCCGTTCACAGGCTCCGGGGTTAGGACTGTGACAGATCTGTGGGGAGCACAATTCGAGCATCATACCCTCCTTTCTGTCTCTGCCCGCCCGTCTGCAAGGTCCTTCCCTCTCCGATCATTCCTTCTAGGCCCCCTCTCCACGAGGGGCAGTCTCTGCACCTCCTCCTGGGCCATCTCCGGCTCTCCCCTGCCTCCCGGCCTCTCTGTCATCTCTAATCTGAGACATAGCCTGGATCCTCCTGTGACCCACATCCATCCCTCAGCCTTGGCATCTCCACGCTGAGGCCCACGGGTCCCTCAGCACCAACCTGAGCTTGCCGCCTCCCCCCAGGGTTGACTCTCTCCTCCCCATCCCTCCTCCCTTCCCCCTCCTCCCCATTCCTCCCCTCTCTCCTTCCTCTCCCCCTCCCCCTTCCCTCCTCTTCATCCCTTTCCTCCCTCCCTCCCCCTTCCACCTCTTTCCCTCCTCTCCCATCCTTCCTATCCCATCCCTCTCCTCCCTTCCTCCTCCCTTCTTCCTCCTTCCCTCCTTTTCCATCCCTCCTCTCCCATCCCTCCTCCCCCGCTGCTAACAGCCCCTTTGCTCTATCCCTGCTCAGTCTCACCATCCTCTCCAATCCCCCCCTCACCCCACCTTTGCTTCCCACAGCGTCCGGCCCACTCCCTCGCCTGTGTGAGAAGCAAGGCCAGGGCCCGGACTGTCGGTCGGCTTAGATGGTGACAGGGCTGCCGGCAGACCCGGGCTCCTGCTGCCTCTGGGGGGACTCTCTCGGTTTTCCAAATCCCGCTTTTTAAAAACCGGTGCCCACCTTCCGATCTTCTTAGGTTGCCACCAGAAAGACCAATATTCGGAACTGTTCTGTGAATCTAGAAGGGCAAGAGACCCTTTCAGAGGGCCGGGGATGAGTGCTTGTTGGACGGAAGCAGGAAGGAGGGAGGGAGGAGAGCCTGGAGTGACCCGCACGTGGGAGAGGAGCGGTGTGGCCCAGGGGTGTGTTGGGGGAGAGCTGGCGGGGGCCGAGCTGGGTGGGCGCGGGGGTGCAGCAGTCGTGGGGGCGGAGAGGTCCCGTGACGCTTCGTCTGGTCACAGGGCCGTGGGCCAGCCCCTCTGTCCGGGGGTTGGTCTGCCTCCCACCCTGAAGGCGTCCTGACACATCATCACTCATCACAGTGTTTCTGGCTTCAGATGCCCCCGGACGGTTTCCAGAAGTCAGGCTAAAAACAGTGGGCCCAAACCAAGTGAGCATCCGAGCGGGGAAGCTGAGCTTATGGGGACCCAGGTCCCCAGAACCTTTCGGGAGGCAGTGTGACACAAGGCTGACAGCGGGGAGAGGGCCACATCTCATTCTGACATTCCATTTTAATAATATTCAAAACGTTCTAATTAAAGCCTCTGTGTTCCCTTTGAAATACTAGCAATTACAAAGATGAATAATTGCATAATAAATATTAATTTGCATCATGGTAATGAGGCCCAGAAGCATCCTGCTGTTAAGTGAGAATTTAGCTCTTTCCACTTGGGGTCTGGGAGGAGGAGAAGGGAAGGGGGGATTCTCCAGCCCAGAAGGGACGCGGCAGGAGCCGAGGGGCCCCGGGCTGCCACGGGCCTGGGCTGGGCGGCCGAGTCCCACTCTGCCTCTGAAATTGTAATCTCAGCCTATGAGGAAGGGCTCATTGCTTCCCTCCTCCGGGCCTCGACTTCCCCAAATGTACAACGATGGAGTTGGCTGACATGGTCTCTAAGGGCCCTGCCAATTCCAGGCACCGTAAGAGGTGGCCGGAGTTCTGTGTGTTACAATGTCAAACGCCACCTCTAGAATCCCTAACTGTCAGCAAAGCGGGCTGAGAAGCCCGGGGACGGGAAATCCACTCCATCCAAAACAGCGCCTCCAAACCCTCCCTTCCAGGTGCCACCCCTTCCGGACACCCTATCGCTCCCGCTGGTCTATTGTCTGGTTCCCACTCCAGGTGAGCTCCCAGGCCCAGAATTGAGGACATAACAAATATTTGCCGAATAAACCGAGCTATTCCTCCACCGGCACGCAGCATCTAGCAATTTCCAGGCCTGGCTTTCTTCCTTGACCTCCATGAAGTTGAAGCCAGCAGGCACGGTAATCTCGAGTCTTGGTTTTTCCTTTATTTTTTTATTCTTTATTTCTTTTTTTTTTAGAGATTTTATTTATTTATTTGAGAGAGAGAGGGAGAGAGACAGAGATCGCGAGAGAGCATGAGTGGGGAGGAGAGGGAGAAGCAGGCTTCCCGCCCAGCGAGAAGCCAGACGCGGGGCTCGATCCCAGGACCCTGGGACATGACATGAGCCGAAGCGGCCGCTCCACCGACTGAGCCACCCAGGCACCCCTTGGTTTTTCCTTGAAATATCTGCTGTGTTTTTTATCTGGTGAGGCAGCCCTCATCAGTCTGGCTTCCCTTGAGTCTGCAAACCTTTTTGAAAGTGAATGGCTTCTCGTCTGTCTTTTGTTGTGGAAGGTTCCACCGAGACCAGACGCCGCAAGGATTGTCCTACAGCGTCGCATAAATGCAGGGCCTTCCAAGTGCGTCTCCCGGGCTCTTTGAGCAAGCTCACCTGCCTCCCCTCTCGGGGGGCTCACCCTGTGGAAATGCAGCAGCTCTGGCCGTGTGTGCGTGTGCGTGTGTGCGCGTGTGTGCACATGTGTGTGCACGTGTGTGTGTGTGCTCCTGCCACTTGCGGTTGGTGCACGGTTGCTGACTTTCGATGTTGGAAGCTGGCCTCCATGGCCTGACGGGCTCTGCGTTGGGTGGCAGGGGACAGGCTCTGTGGTTATCTTCTTAGGTTTGTCACTTTCCTTTGTCTGTTCGCCTTGAGGATTCTGCTGTCTTCTGGCGTTAGCGACACCTGCCGCTATGTCGCTGGGTCCCCTGATATGGTTTGGTTGGGCTGATGGGTCATTGTGACAGCAGGCTTGGGAGGGCCGGGTCCACACTACATTTGTCGATCATAGATAGAACCTTCTCCGTGGTGTAGTTGGTTTGCGCGCCCCTGTGAGATGGAGTCATCGAAGAAATAGAAGCTTCTGTGATCGGGAGCCGACGGCAGCCCTTGGAGGGCCCGGGGTCTCTCGGACCTTCCTGATCCCGGAGTGCCGAGCGGACTGTGGGAGTTCTGGGTTACCACTGACTCAGAGCGCAAAGTTGTAAAACCGCCAGCGAATTCTCTCTGTGCGTCAATGAGACGAAAGAAGCATTTCTTCCTCGTCCCGAGGGAAGGTCCTTAGCCTCCGTGAAGATCGGGAGAGCTTTCCTTTACCGTGGCCTGCTTGAGAACTCCCCCTTTCACAACTATTGGAGATTAATTGGTAATAAAAACCGATCACTGCTGGGCACTTTTGGGATTTCTAGCCTCTCCCACTCATGCTCTCTCTCTCTCTCAAATAGATCTTTAAAAAAAATAGAGAAAGGACTGACTTTCCATAGCTTGGAGAAGGTTCTGCTTGGTTTGAGTAGCGACTGCTTGCACGGGGTGGGAGAGGTCGTTCTGGCTCGTCCGGGGCTTCTCGGCCGGCTAAGAAATCGGGAGGCTTCTCAGTGTTGATGTCCCTTTTTCTCCCTTCGCAGGAGAATAGGGATGGTCCTCAGAGATGCAGGGACATGAGCTTAGTGTGCTGACGGGAACGTGTACGGAGCGGGTTCTTCTCCTTCGTGTCTTCAGGGTGAGCTGGGAAGGAGGGACCTTGCAGTTCGAGGTGGAAGGCAGAATTCTGACGTGGCCCCCAAGTTTGCATCCCCGGAGATGCACCTTCTCTCAGTTATTTACTCAGACACTCATCTGGGTGCTGCCGTGAAAGGGCCTCACGGATGCGATTAAGGCCCCTGATCGTCTGACTTTGAGAACAGTAACCTCGGTGGGCCTGGCTTAGCTACGTGAGTCCATGGTAGGGGCTGGCCCGTCCAAGTGAGACAGAGATTGGACATGGGGGACACGGCTGGCTTTGGGGAAGGCAAGGAATGCAGGCTGCCTTTAGCAGCTGAGGGAGGCTCCGAGCTCCAGCTGCAAGGGTCCGTGGGCGCAGGACTGTTTGGAGTAGGCTGTGCGATCTGTTTCCCTATATGCACCGTGGCTCACGAGGGGGTGGTCTGGGGGAGGGCAGGGCACAGGTGTGCCTGCAGAGGTGTGAGGTGGCTGGCAATGGGAGTCTGGGTCCAGAAAGGGTTAAGGGAGTGGGTCAGGGAAGGGAGAGGTCGGCAGCGGTAAGGGCTCACAGGGCCTGCCATTCCGACTATCCTGAAGGTCATGGGGAGCCATGGAAGGTTTGGAGAAGCGAGTGTCTGTGCAGGAGAAAGACCCCTGCCGTAGCCATCTGAGGATGATGAGCCGGGAACGGGCCACTGCGGGGGGGGGGCTTGTCTGGGCCCAGGGGGCAGGTGAGCGGCCCGCTGTCCTTGTGCAAGAGACAGGACGGTGGCTGACCAGGCCCACCTTCTCCCGGCCCTGGCTTGGCAGAGCTGGTCCTTCTCCAAGCAGCCCTGGGTGAGGAAGGGACACTGCCCTCTCGGTCCCCAGAGACATCGGGCTGGATGGAGACAGAGCGACCTGATCCTGGGCGTGGGTCCCAGCTCTGAGATTTGTGCGGGCTCATCTTCTCCCCCAGAGCCTCCACTTTCCCTATCTGTAAAATGGACATCAATCACGGTCCTCCTCCCAGGCTCACGGGGAGGAGATGTGCGGGAAAGCGCTTTGCAAACTGGCAAGTGCTGACCCTGCGTGATCTGGCTCTTCCTGCTGCTCTGACCTCACTCCGCAATGCCCACCCCGGGTCTCTGCACCCTGGTCCTGCTGCCTCCTCCTGGAGTCCTCCCTGACTGCCGCACTGAGCTGTGCTCCCCAGGCCCCTTCTGTCTTCGCGGCGCTCACTACCTTTAGGAGCGTAGGGGACGCGGTGTGTTGAGCTCTGTGCTCTGCTAGGTTACCGCTTCCAGAAGGCCCAGGGCCGGCGTGGCTTCACTCGCCAACGGCCAGGGACAGTCTTCCGCACAAAGGAGACAGACATTCAGCCAACGTCCATGGGCACGAATGCTCCGCCTGGGCGGATAGGGGGCCACGTATTTCAGCCTGCCTCGTGTTGGAAGGGCAGAAGTCCCACCGGAGTCTGACCAGCTGGGAGTGGGAGGCGGGAGCTGGTGGGGGGAGGGGCGCGGGGGAGGCAGAGTGTCCAGGCTGGGGCCAGGCCATGCCCTGGATCACGCCCCGAGCCCGGGAGCACTAAGTCCCTTTCCCTTCCTGCTCTCTGTCACAGCCACTCAGTGGTTTTCCACCAAAGGCGGGAAATGAAGTCTCCCAGGGTTTGAAGCTATACTGCTGATCATTTCCAAGTAATTAAAACATGATTTGCAAATCAGGCCTCTAGGAGTGTGCTCACCTCTACCAGAGCGTGTGGCCTGGGTCCCACTCATCTGGCAATGAGCTTCCAGGGCCAGAGGAACCACTGATCTGTGGCTCAGGGGGCTACATCCCCACCCCAACCCCGGGCGGGGGCATGCCTCGGTGTCATCCTCCCATGGCTACCCCATGGGTCTTCCAAAGGCACCCACAACGCAGCTGGCTACCGCTCAGCCTCTCCATGGTCAGAGCGAATCTGCCGAAACAGAAGATAGGCCTGTCTTGCTGCCCGGAACCCCTCCAGGAGGCAGGTGACCCCACTGTGGCCCGCAGGGGCCTTTGTGGCCTGACTTTGGCCCCCGGTTCCCTCCCTCCCTCCTCCCCTTGCTGGCTCTACCCCAGCTACTGCTGTTCTCCGGGAGGCAAGCAGAGTGCGACCGCAGGGCCTTTGCATGGGCTATGGTCAAGGACTTACATCCCAGTGGCTCACCAGACTGGCTCCGTGGCTGGGGCTTGGGGAAGGCCTGAGTCCTTGGACCACCACACACCCAGGGAGATTCCCTTTCAGGCTTTACACCGTTACCTGCTGTTCACCCCCTGGGGAAGGCGGCTGGGCTGAGGGCCCGAAGATGCTCACGTTGGAAATATGGGGGGACTTGGAACCGCCTCTCCTTCTCATAACTCCTCCTCCTCCTCTTCTTCCTTTTTCATGTCTTTCTTTGTTTTTAATACTAGGTCTTTGGGGCTTCTGGGATACCAGGGTTCCTCCAGTCTTAGTCTTATAATAAACATTTGCAGTATGCTGTGTTGGAACGGTCCCTTTGGGGTCCATGCGTCAGGTTGCCAGAATGTGTCTGGGTGTCCTCCCTCTCCCCGGGGTGGGGTGGGGCTGCCTGCTCACCGAGGGGCCCCCAGCGCCCAGGCTCCCGCAGGCACTGAGAAGGGAGCAGGGGCCGTTTCTGGGATATATGCATGACTGAGGCCACAAGTGATACAACCAGTCTGACGAGATTTCCCCGAACCACGAACCACGTTTCCTTACTCCCAGTAGTTGAGTGTGGTCGGGACGAGGCACCCACAGCCTTCCTGTGACCCTGCACGGCTCTGTGGGCTGTGAAGGCTCATCCCCATGTCACAGCTAGGGAAACTGGAGAGCTCCCCGTGTCCTTGGGCTCGAGCGCACTTGGCAGCATGGACGTTTCTCCCTCTTGGCAGTCAGTGGTTGCCCATAGACTCAGCATCTGGAAGGTTTCGTTGGAAGGGGCCTCAGAGGGCCTGGTGTCTCACCCCCCACCCCACTGTGGGTCCATGACCTCTTCCTACCCACCCCTGCATGGCTATGAGCTCCTTGAGAACTCGGCGGGGTCTGGGTCACTCCTTGGCCCCAGGACACTCTCCGGAAACATTTTCTGCTGAGATAGAGGTGTAGGGGAGTTTGTGTCTGAGTTTAAACTGTGCGTGGGAAACAGGGCAGGTGGTGGCCCTGGGGGAAGGTTCTGGACAGCATGGAGGCAGCACAGCTCCCCCCCACCCCCGACCCCAGGCTCGCCCCGAAGGGAAGGAGGGGTAAAGAGCCCGCTCCGTGGATCAGCCGAGGACCCGGGGCCGCGCACACGTCCCGGCTGCGCCTGTCGCGGAGACGCTGGATGAGACAGGATCAGCTGCCGCAGTGGGCTGGGGATATTTACCCGCTAAACGCAGAATACCCGTCGCCATGGCAACCGCCCAGCCGCAGGAGCCGTCCCGCGCGCCGCGCACCTGGCGTTTCCCGACGAGCTGTCTCAGGCATTGACTCATCCCGTCCTCTCCACGGCCCGGGAGCCGAATCTGTCGTCACCCTACCCCTCAGGTGGGGAAACTGAGGCCGGGAACGGGGAGTGGACTCAGCCAGGGGGTCTCCGGACTCCTGGCCAGGACCACCCATCCTTCCCGATGGGG
>CM052897.1:3359997-3423704 GCA_028534135.1 Potos flavus
ATTGTATTGCCTGTAAGGTGACTGTTACTGTATATTGTCTCTGTTCCTTTCTGGTCTATGTTCCTTTTAGGCTCTCTCTTTGCTTAGAGGACCCCTTTCAATATTTCCTGTAGGGCTGGTTTGGTGTTTGCAAATTCTTTTAGTTTTTGTTTGTCCTGGAAGCTTTTTATCTCTCCTTCTATTTTCAATGACAGCCTAGCCGGATATAGTATTCTTGGCTGCATATTTTTCTCATTTAGTGCTCTGAACATATCATGACAGTCCTTTCTGGCCTGCCAGGTCTCTGTGGATAGGTCTGCTGCCGATCTAATATTTCTGCCTTTGTATGTTACAGACTTCTTGTCCTGAGCTGCTTTCAGGATTTTCTCTTTGTCACTAAGACTTGTAAGTTTTACTATTAGATGACGGGGTGTGGATCTATTTTTATTGATTTTGAGGGGGGTTCTCTGTGCCACCTGGATTTTGATGCTTGTTCCCTTTGCCAAGTTAGGGAAATTCTCTACTATAATTTGCTCCAATATACCTTCTGCTTTCTCTCTCTTTCTTTTTCTTCTGGGATCCCAATTATTCTAATATTGTTTCATCTTATGGTATCACTTATCTCTCGAATTCTCCCCTTATGGTCCAGTAGTTGTTTGTCTCTCTTTCAGTCAGCTTCTTTATTCTCCATCATTTGTTCTTCTACATCACTAATTCTCTCTTCTGCCTCATTTATCCTGCAGTAAAAGCCTCTATTTTTTATTGCACCTCATTAATATCTTTTTTGATTTCAGCTTGGTTAGATTTTAGTTCTTTTATTTCTCCCGAGAGGGATTTTGCTTCTCCAGAAAGGGATTCTCTAATATCTTCCATGTCTTTTTGAGCCCAGCTAGCACCTTGATAATCATCATTCTGAACTCTAGTTCTGACATATTAATGCCCATATTGATTAGGTCCCTAGCTGTCGGTACTGCCTCTTGTTCTTTTTTTTGTGGTGAGTTTTTCCGCCTTGTCATTTTTATCCAGATAAGAATATATGAATGAGAGAACAAAATACTAAAATTGTAGCAAGATCCCAGAAAAATATACACTAACCAAATCAGAAGAGACCTGAAACTGGGGGGGGGGGGGGGAGTATGGGGAGGGGAGAAGAAGAAGGAAAAAAAAAGAAATTAAAAAAAATATGTATATTAGACTGGTGAATAGAACAGGGCCCAACACTTAATTTTGGCTGTATTTTGGTCTGTTAGAAGAAACTACCTCCCAAAATTTTAAAGAAAGAAAAACATATATATACAAACATAAGGGTAAACACAATGAAGGGATGGAATATGAGTATGAAGATGAAAATTAAAAAAGATTCTAAAAAAGGAATTGATAAAATAAGAAGTTGATTGAAAAAAGAAAAAAAAAGAGGAAAGAATGTGATCAGGCTGGAGATTAGAACAAAGCTGTGTGCTAGATTTAGGGTATATTTTGATCTATTAGAAGAAATTGTATCCCAAAATTTTAAAGAAAAAAAAACCTATATGTATACAAAAAGTAAGGTTAAATACAATGAGAGGATAAAATATGACTATAACAATGAAAATAGAAAAGATTTTTAGGGGTGCCTGGGTGGCTCAGTGGGTTAAGGCCTCTGCCTTTGGCTCAGGTTATGATCTCAGGGTCCTGGGATCAAGCCCCGCATCAGGCTCTCTGCTCAGCAGGGAGCCTGCTTCCCCCTCTCTCTCTGCCTGCCTCTCTGCCTACTAGTGATCTCTCTCTGTCAAATAAATAAAGTCTTAAAAAAAAAGAAAAGATTTTTAAAAAGGTGTTGATAGGATAAAATAGTTAAAAAACATTAAAATAGGAAAGAGGAAAAATTAAAGTAATAGAATAAGAGAAAAATAAAATTAAAAAAATTTAACTTTGAAAGACTAAAGGATCATGGAAAGAAAGCCATGAATTCTATGTGTTGCTTTTCCCTAACTCAGGAGTTCCGCAGTTTTCATTGATCGGTGAACTTGGTCCTGGCTGGTTGTTCTTGCTGATCTTCTGGGGGAGGGACCTCTTGCCGTGATTCTCAAGTGTCTTTGCCTGAGGCGGGATTGCACCGCCCTTGCCAGGGGCCGGGCTAAGTCATCTGCTCGGGTTCGCGCTCGGAGCTTTTGTTCCCTGAGCGCTTTCCGTACCGCTTTGGACGCCGGGAATGAAGATGGCGGCCTCCCAGTCTCCGGTCTGGAGGAGCCGAGAGCTCGGGCCCCGCTCCTCAGTGCGGCCTCAGAGAAAAGCCGTCAGTCCCTCCCGTCTCCCTGGTCTCCGGCCGCGCTCCGAGCTCACCCGGCCTGTGACCGAGCGTCTCCGTCTCTGGCGCGCGGCCCCGTTTGGAGTCTCCAAACCCAGCAGATTCCTGCAGCCGCCCCTCCTGGAGGGAGGAAGGTGAGTCTCCCCGGATCTGCCCCTTGTGGGGTCCCTGCCTGAAGAGCAGCGGCCTGACTGTGCCGGGATCACGGTTCAAGGTAAGCCCGAGCTGAGAGCGCACTGCGTGGCTCGGTCTCTGCCGCCGGCTTCCCCGCTCTGATCCCTGAGAGCTCTGCTGCACTCAGACACCCCCGGTCTTTCTGTGACCCCACGGGTCCTGCGACCACACTGTCCCCGCGAGGGCTCCACCCCGCGCTTAGCCTCTGGAGCGATGACCCTCAGTGGAGCAGACTCTAAAAGTTGCGATTTTGTGCCCCGCTGCTCTGCGGCTCTACCGCTGCCGGGAGCCGCCCCTCCCCCCGCGGTCTGGGATTCACTTTCCCGCACGTCCTACCTCCCGGGAAGTGGTTGATTTTCTGTTCCTAGAATTGCTGCTCTTCTTCTGTTCGATCTCCTGTTGAGTTTGCAGGTGTTCAGAATGGTGTGATGACTATCTACCTGAACTCCTGGGACCTGATGATGTCTCAGTCTCCTACTCCTCCGCCATCTTGCTCCTCCTCCCAGACCCCGTTTTTATTCCCACTTCAGCGACCTGAAAACTGGCCCCTGGCTGGAGAGGGCAGGGTCACTGCGCCTTCAGGATTGGCATCCGAGAGAAGCAAGCTCTCTCCCTGTGGTCCCAGGACCACCGGGTCGCCTCTCCCGTCCTGCCTGTCTCGGGGGGCGGTGATTCTTTGAGTGCGGTCTGGACCAGTGGCATTCAAGGTCCCTGAGAGGAGCGGAGGAGCTAAGGAGTCTAGGTGCCCCGCACGCGTGCCAGCTCCTGCCCCTCCCCTGCTCCCCTCCACAGTGGTGTTTGGCTGGATGGTGGCCCCCCAAAGATGTCCACACCCTAACTCCTGCCTCCCATGAATAGGTTATCTTGCAGGAGCAGGGACTGTGCAGTCGTGCAGACGTCACTAGATGTCACCAGCGAAGGGGCTTGGGATTGGAAATTATCCTGGCTTATCCTGGCGGGTTCATGGTCCTCACAAGGTCCTTATGAAAGGAGGCATGAGGACGGAGTGATGTGGGGCCACGAGCCAGGGAGTGCAGGCACCTCTAGAAGCTGGAAGAGGTGAGGAGCGGACTCCCGCCCCCCCGCCCCCCGTCCCCGGCACCACCAGAGCAAGCCTCCTGACCCGCGCTTTGACTTTAGTTTCTGGAAACTTCCGACCAAAGAGAACAAATTTGCGTTGTTTGCCGTCACTTGTTTGAAAGGCCACAGGACGCTCATCCAGGAGGAACCCCCCAGGGAAGGAGAAAGATCGTTCTCCCTCACACCCTCCCCAGACCCAAACCTGGCCTGTCCCTTGCCAGCAGCGTGGTCTGGAGCAGATCACCTCTGTCCTCAGAGCCTTGCTTTCTCTCCGAAAAATGGGGTACAGCAACTTCCTCATAGTGGTAGGTGGGGTACCCCATGCTCAGTTGTGTAGTAGACCCCAACAAAGGCCAGGTCTCCCCTTACTCCCCTCTGAGAACGGAGGGGCTGGATGTCCTGCTAGTCTCAGCCCAAAGTGGGTGGGGGTCTCAGGCCCATGCGAGTGCTGGGGCCACTGCTGAGAGAGGGTCAAGTGCAGCGGCTCTGGGCCCCCTCCCCTGCCTTCCCGCTCCCCCCTCCGGCCCCACCCTGCCCCAGGGTCCCTGCCAAGCTGCTGCCTGCTGCTTTGTTTCTGTCTCTGTCTGATTTCCCTCCCATCTGCACACCCAGACACAGCAGGAAAGGCCATCGGCTGTAGGTGGGGCACGCAGGGCTCGATGGACCAGGAGCGCCCCTCACACCTGGCTCCCCCTACCTGCCCCCATATTTTTAGCTCTGGAATCACTGGCAAAGAACAAAGTACCCCCAAAGGGTTGTAGTAACAGTTTGAGGGGCTGTCACCCAGGGGGGCCTGGGGTCTCAGTGTCTCTGGGCGGGCTGGGGGGGCCTTCACAGTAAAGAATGGGGCAGGGTGTTTGTTGGGGACCTCCTGTCGGCACCAGGGTGGCCAAAGGTGGGAGGGTCCCCCACAGGGTGTTAAAGGAGGCAGATTCTCTCTCTGGTCCTCGAGGCAGGTGGGCAGCTGGCGGGCAGATGTTTCGGGGATGAATAAATCCAACCTGTGTGTGGTCGGCTCATCTGTCTTCTGGAAGGATCGGGAGGGAGCTGCGATTCTTCAAGTCCTCCCGGGACTAGGACACAGTGGATCAGGGTGGGCGAGCTGCTGCAGGCCCAGCGGCTGTCCAGTTGGCCTAGGACTGAGTCCTGCCACCCGCTGGGGCCCTCCTCCAGCTGCAAGGCCAAGAGGCCCCTCAGGGAGGCAACAAGGGGTGGTGACGGTGTAAGGAGACCATGGCCAGGGAGGGAACTCGCACTCACAGAACAGGGGCCCTGCCCAGCTGTCATCGGAGCCAGCTGTCCCCCTACCTGGGGTTGGGTCCCCGTGTACCCCTTATAGCCATGTGACCTTGGGGGAAATCATGTTACTCTCTGAGCCTGTTTCTTTGTCTGGACTATGGGCATTTGATACTCTTTTGCTCGCCATGTTGAAAATGGAATGCGATGAGCTAGGCTGGGTGGGACCTGGGGCTTGGCTGGTCCTGCTGCTTCTCTTGGATGCGTCTGTGGACCCCCCACTTCCTGGTGATGTCCTGGTGCTTTATCTGGTCCCTGCTCGCTCAGCTTCCAGCTCCGTGGAAACTCTCCAGCTCCTAGACCCATCCCCAAGGTCCCTTTGTGTCTCCTCGCCTGTACTGACCCACATGTGGCTCCCACCTGCTTCAGTCCTTGATTTCCCCAAAGCACATCTCTCGTTGGCCAATGTATGCCTCACACATGGAAGGTTCTAAATAATGGGGAGTGGAGGCTAGGAGCAAAGGGTGGCCTCCACCAGCCCAGCGGGGCATCCCTGATCTTAATGCTGGTCCAGGAACTCCCCCCCTCTCCTGCAACTTCTCAATTCCCAGGGTCTCAGCCTGGGGCCCCATGGGGTCTTGGTGACTCTCCCCTCCCCCCAAATCCACAGTCCCTCCTGGTTGTTCTCTCTCTCTTTCCCCCTCACTGGTGGAAACACCAAAGGACTAACAATGGGCAGGTTTCCAGCTCACCGAATTAATCACATTCACATTTTGGCGTATTCACTTCTAATTTTCTTCTTTCTTCTCCTTGAAAAACTGCTCTGTTGTTTTTATAAAACAATACATACTTGTTGTATCAGTCAGAACAACTTCGGTTGTGCTGCAGTAACAAACAGCCCCTAAGTATCAGTGATGTATCAAGCCTAAGTATCAAAGCCTCTCCTGTGAGGCGGCAACCCCATTTTTTGCACATTCCCTAAGCCAGAGCTCGCTACCTCACCACACCTGGTGTCACGGGGCCAGGGGAGTGTGACCCCACCAGGTGCCTGGGGGGGAGATCTGGAATGCCTATAAGCAGCCCACGTGACCAACACACCTATCAAGGAGGATGCAGATAAAACAGAAGAAGCACAATGTTGAAAGTATAAAGGCACCACATCCTACGATCCAGACGTGATCACCCTTGAGATGAAGTGAACATCACTCCAGACAGTGAAGGAAAAGAGAGAGAGAGACTGACTTTTATGAAAATGCTGTCTCGGGGCGCCTAGGTGGCTCAGTTGTTTAAGCATCCAACTCTTGATTTCGGCTCCCATCGTGATCGCAGGTTGTGGGATCAAGACCTGAGTCGGGCTCCGTGCTGGGTGTGGAGGCTGCTTAAGATTTTCTCTCTCCCTCTACCACTCCCCTCTTTCTCTATTTCAAAATAAATAAAGAAATAAGCAAACAAATAAAGAAATGTTACTGTGCTAAGTAAGACTTTTAATGAAAATATTATATTCGATTTTTACATCCAGGTAAAATTCAAAAACAATGGGAGGAATTATTAAAATTCAAGTGAACCATTTCTTAAAAGATCCCTGCCTTACATTGGCAGTTCTTTTCCTCCTTGCAGACAATTTTCTTTTTCTTTTCTTTTTTTTTTTTTTTAAAGACTTTATTTATTTATTTCTCAGAGAGAGAGAGAGTACAAGCAGGGGGAACAGCAGGCAGAGGGAGAAGCAGGCTCTCCACTGAGCAGAGAGCCCGATGTGGGACTCAATCCCAGGACCCTGGGATCATGACCTGAGCTGAAGGCAAACGCTTAACTGACTGAGCCACCCAGGTGTCCTGACAATTTTCTTTTTCATGCTAAATGCTTGATGGATTCTGTTTCCTTGAAATTCATCACTCCTCAAAGAAATACGTGGGGCATTCTGCAGTAGAACTTTCTAAACATGGAGTGGTCTTTTGAGTTGTAGGCTCCATGACGTCTTCGTCCCAAGGACGGTCTCTCATATTGTGTGTTTACAACATGATTAGTCACGCGCACTCGGGGCTGTGGTTCAGGGACGCCAACTATCATCGTGTTGTATTGTTTTCCACATCTGTGAACCCTTCTCGAATTCTCTTTTCTCTCTTTGTCTTTTTCAGCTGTGACCCCTGGGACTGTCCCAGAGCTTTCCTCTACATCGTTAATTCCATTGTGGTCAGCATCTATTCTGTTCATTCGTTCATTCATTCATTCATTCATTCATTCACCGCATGCTAGTTGATGGCTTCCTGTTTGGCGGGCATCTTTCTTGGTATCAGGGAAAGAGCAAGACAGGTAACGTTTCCTGTTGGAAACTGTAGGGGCACAGAGATGATGAGCTGAATGAATACGTCCTAGAGAGCGAGAGAGAAGTCACTAACGGCTCTGAAGACAGCAGAGCAGATGGGAGAGGGGGGTTGGGAGGACCTCAGCGAGAAGGGACATCTGAGCCAAGTTGGGAAGGAGGTGAGCTTCTCTACCGCTTCCCATTTATTGGTCCCCAAGCATATTTTGTCCTAATTTCTTTCCTTGGTCTGAAACCTCCCTTTGCAGCTCATTCTGTTGTCTTCGGGTGTCCTCCGCGAGTTTCCGTTGGCGGAGTTCACGGTCGCACTTGGTTATCCCACAGCGTGAGGCCATCGGGGAGACTCTCCTTCTGTTTCTTGGCGGATTTTGTTCGGGTTGGGCTGTTTGTCTCTCTTCTGCATCTGCGGACGCTCCCCCCTTTCCGCTTCTCTTCCGGATGCTGCGTGCTTGTCCGTTGCCATGGCATCTTTTCATCTCGCTTGTGCTTGGGTGACTCGGCCCTAATAGGCCGTTCGTTCTGGGGTATTGGCGTATTTGCTTCCAGCGTCTCTTACTCTTTTCCCCTTTGGTTTTTCTTTGAAAATCGTGTCTCAGTGTTTGTGAAATGCGACCCACATACCGTGGGTGACTTTGCGGTGCCCCTGTGACCGGCTCCCCTCTCTCTGGATGTCAGCCTCTTTCTCCTCTGGTTTTCGCCCCGGTGGGTGTCTGCTTGCAGCCCTGCCCTGGGGCATAGCGGAGGGGATGCCTTCCTGGTTGGAAAACCTGGCTCTTTTCCCTCCTGAGTCGGGGTCGAATGTCTACACTGGGGCTCACCCGCCTCTGTAGGACCGTCCCACAGGGGGCATGCTCATGGCGCAGTTTGCAGCTCTAGAGACTTCATGATGGCCCTTCCCCTGTTCCTGGTGCCCCACTCAGCAGAGTCCCCTCCTCTGGGATCAGGACGGGACGTTCAGAACACCACCCTCCTTGCTGGTCTCAAGATTCGCTTTGCTCCAGGTGTCCAGCATGAAGGTTTCCTGGCTGATTTTGGTGGAGCCACACTCCACACCGTCAAGGGACGGTGGCCCTTGGAGCAAGAGCCGGGGACAGGCATACCTCCTCCAGCTGTGACAGGGGTTCACTGCGGAGCTCGTGCTCAGCGAAGGCCCAAAGCTCCTGTGACCAGGAGCCCATTTCACTCTCGCTGACCCCACGGGCCTTACAACGGCCCTGATGGTAGGTCCTATGACCCCCACCTGGCAGAAGAGGAAGTGGGTTTCCAGGAGGCTGGTGCCTGCCCAGTGCCCCCCATCTGGACTGGCTCTCGGGACCCCCGTTGCGTGGGTCTCTCCGGAGACACTGTGGGATCTTCGCTCCCCCAGCGGGTCTGAGACGTCCCAGTGGTCACAGTCCCTGCCACGCTCTGGCAACCACCCTTTGCCCCCAAGTTCACCCTGGCCCACATCTCCTCTTGTTCAAGCCGGCAAGGATAGAATGGGGTGCCCACCGGGTGCCAGGTGCTGTTCTGGGGCTTGAGGGAGGTGCGAGAGGAGGACAGAGGGGGACCCCCGGCCGTGGAGCTGACATTCTAGCAGGGGCATCAGGAGAGATTGTGCACAAGCTGTAAAGTGAGTAGAGTGGGGCGGCCAGGAACAAAATCCAGCGAAACGTGATGTCCTAGGTGCCCACGTGTGGGCAGAGCTGGCAGTTTTAAACAGGATGGTTGAAAGGTGACATTAGAGCAAGGGGAGAGGCCCAGGGTGCAAGTGTCCAGGCAGCTGGAGCTGTTGGGGCAGAGGTCCAGGGGAAGGGCCTCCCAGAGGGGAATGAGGGGGTGATAGGAGCTGACGTCAGTTGGGGGGGGTCACATAAGAACTTCAGGGGCTTGGGGGGACCCTTGGGGGTCAGGAGATGGCTCGTGACTTTCAGCCTTTGAGTCTTTCTGCCTGGAATGTAGAGGAGACGTCTGGATGCACAGCAGCCATGTTATGACCATGAGGAGGCACAAGCTGAGATGGAGGTAGTAGGAAGCCAGAAGAACTTGGTCTCGATGACTTTCCTGAGTATGACACCAGCCCTGTTCTGTCTATTCCTGTGCATCAGTGCCACAGGACTGATTGTGAACAAGGGCTGGGGGAGCTGAGAGAAGCCCCCTGCCATCCTGGGAGCAGGAAGGCTTTTGGGGGCAGGTGGTCTGTGAAGGTTATTTAGGGCTCAGCCACACTCCAAACTTCCTCCCAATTATATCTTCTACCTCCTTCTCCTAGGACCTGGGACTGGCTCCCTGGGCATCCTTAGGGCCTGGCATCAAGAGGTTGGGGTGTGTGGTTGCTGAAGCGGGAAGGGGAGGAGTGTGGTTTGCGGAGACTGTGTTCGAGAAGCAAGGAGACTTCTGGTTCTGCTTGATCAGGTGGCTGGACATTGGAGTCTGGGCTGGAGGTGGACATGGGGGTTCGAGAGCAGAGTGGGTGGCAGAGGATGAAGGGGAGAAGGGAAGCCTGCAGAGGGCTGCCCGAGTGTGGGGCTCGGGTGGTGGCTCAGGGGGCAGAGATGGGTGCAGGTAGGCTGGTGGGAGGAGAACTAAGAGTGTTGGGAAGGACCCTCACTGTGTGCAGCTGGCTTAGTCCCCTGGGGCTGCTGTAACAGTTGACCATGAACCGGGGGGCTCATAACAACAGAGATTGACTCTCCCCCAGTTTGGAGCCCAGAAGTCTGAGATCAGGTGTGGGCAGGGCCGTGTTCCCTCTGAGACTCCAGGGGAGGGTCCTTCTGGCCTCTCTAGCTTATGGTGGCCCTAGTTCTCCTGGGCTCCCTGTGACCATGTCGCTCCAGTCTCTGCCCCCCGTGTCCCATGGGCTCTCCCGTGTCTTTTCCTCTTCTGACAAGGACACCATTACTGGATTTAATTGTCCACCTAAGTCTGGGATGATTTCATCTCCAGATCCCTAACCAATCACATCTGCAAGGACCTTGTTTCCAAACGAGGTCACCTTCTGAGGTTCTGTGTGGGCATGAATTATTGGGGGATGCTATTCAAGCCCTCGAGGCACGTGGTCAGGTGCTGGAGGCCGCCGGCCCGGGGAAGGTCACGGGAGCCGGGCTCTGAGGCCCTGGGCTGCTGGGTCCGTGGGCTCAGCCACTTCCGGGAGCCGGCCACGTACCCACGCCAGAGCGGACCATAGCTCTATTCCGATGTTTCCCATAACTACGCTCCCAGGCCCAAGCAAATCTCCCTTGCTCTCCCAGGGACACGTGTACAAGGCAGATAATGAGCTCTGCCATCTGAAATGACTTGTTTCTGGAGTTTGAAGTCCTTTTCTGCCGGGAATAATTAACTTGAGGACCTGAGAAAAGGGAGCTGAAAATGAGGGACTTGGTGGTTGAAGAGTCTGTTTGCAAAGGGCTGAGAACAAAGGCCTGTGGTCATGGAAGGCGTGCCTGGGCCCAAGCCCCGGGCGCGGGTGTGCAAGGCCCGGGGAACCCAATTACCCTCGGGGTCCCTCCTGCTGCGGCGCCTGGTGGCTCCATGGTTTCTCTCACGAGCCATCCGTGTGGGAGGCGCTTGGTGGCGGGGACAGCCCCGGGGCGGGGAAGCCAGACAGTGTGGGTTCAAACCCCAAGTCCAGCACCTGGGGAGTGGGAAGCATGGCCAGCCTGAGCTCAGCTTCCGCTTCCCAGGCGGCTGCCGCGGGTGTCAGGTGCAAGCGGCATGTGGGGCGATGTCCGTGATGCGTGAGCAGGTGCTTGGCACATAGTAGGTGCTCAGGAAAAGTGGCCAGTCCTCCTGGGAGAGCTGACCATGGACTGAACAAAGCCCGCAGTTAGGACGGACGGGGAGAGGTGCCAGGTCCGGGTTTGACTACCCCCTAGCTACCTCCTGAGCCAGCCCTGGGGCCCCGGACCGGTCGCCCCACATCCCTGGCCAATGGGAAATGTAGCCCCCCCCCCGCGGGGGGTGAGATAGAATGTGAGAACACCTTGCGAACTATAAACTGGGGTCTCCTGTGTTTTAGAAATAACAGTAGGAAAAGCCCACTCGCCACACCCTGCGTGCTAGACCAACACGGCCTTTTCTGGTTACCCTCGTGGTTCTCAAAGTGGGGTTCCGGGCCGGCAAGCCTCAGATGGAAACTTGCTAGAAATGCAAACCTTAGGGCCCACCCGAAGATCTCCTGAATGGGATACTCTGGGTGGGGTCAGTAGGTCCTCTAGGGGATTCTGATGCGTGCTGTGTTTCAGGTGGGCTCCCTTGGCCTGCTGAGAGCCCCCCAAACGTGAACGAGTTGTCTGTGCCTTACCCCCTCTTCTGAGCCTCCCCCTCGCTGGGCTGCCACTGCAGAGAATGGTCCCTGCCCATCACAGCGCGGGCTCCCCCCAATGGGAAGCCAGGCTGGTTCCCACCTTGCTGAGGAACCCCTAGATATCAGCGCCCCTGTGTGTTTGAGACAGAGATCACCCATGAAATCCGGTCCTTGCTGCTGCCCAGAGTAAGGTGCTCACCTTGTGGGTGCCAGTTTTGAGGGGGGCCCATCAACTCTAGAAGATCTATGGAATCAGAATCCAGGAGCCTGATTTCCTCTCTGTCACCCCTTCGCCGGTGACTCTGGGCACCCAGTGTCCCCATCTGTGTCACGGAGACATGAGTCCCGGGGTACATCTGTCACTGCTGAGATGCCTTTGTCTTCCCGGTGCAGGCCTGGAGTCATCTCCCCTAGGTCTGTTTCTTCCCACTCTGGGCAGGTGACTTTTCCATGTCAGGACTCCAGGACTGCCGTGTGGGGGTCTCCTTCGCTCCTGCTCTTGCTGGAGATCCGATAGGGATGCCAAGGCCCAGGAGAGCGGCGGCCAGGCCGGCTGCAAGACCAGTGTCCTAACCCTAACACCAACCCTACCCCTTAATCCCTAACCCTAACCCTGCGCTCTGTCCTCTCTAAGGAGTCGCCTCCCTCTCTACGCCCTAGAATCTCCCCGGCACCTGCCCTTTGAAGCCTGAAGCTGGTTCCTAAACAGCTTCACCAGTATTTCTTGGAAGTGCATTTTCCCTGTGCAAGGAGCAGGTGGTTCCAGGGGGCATGGGGTGCGGTACGCACAGACAGGAGGCCCCCAGTGGGCACGCGTGGCTCCAGCCCAGAAGGGCCCTGCAGGAATTCTAGCTCTCAGCAGAGGCGTTCAGTATAATATCGACACCCTCGACATCAGGTGGCCGTCTGCGGTTTAGGAGCCCATTCGGGCTCCGACACCGAGTCTGCCAGGGTGCTCGTGGGAGCAGCGTGCTAGAGTGGGTAGGGGTTTGGAGAATGGAACTTGGGACTGGTGTTGGACCAGGTTTCAAACCCTGGGCCGCTCCTTCCTAACTGTGCGACTTTGAGAAAGTCCCTGTGTTTGCCTGAGCCTTACTTGTCCGTGGGGAGAAACGGGTCTATGTAAATGACATCTTCCGGTGTTGGGCAGTGCACAACGTGTAGCGCTGTATGCAGAGTCCCTTCCTTTCTTCTCTTTAGAAATCCCTACTGGGTTCCCAGGTTGTAGCAGCTCTTCTTGAATGGGTTCTGTGATTCGGTTTTTGGGTTTACCCATGGGAAAAAGGGGCGTAGAAGTCAAACGCGGTTAGGGGGTGCTGGGTGAAGGGTAAGTGAGACACAGACTCTAGGAGGATCTGTCCCAGCTTTCCCGGCAGGGCTAGCCAGGAAGCCCCACTAGTGGCTAGCCCCACTGCCTAGCCAGGAAGCACCAGGGACCAGTTTGGTTTCCCCAGAGGCAGACCTCAAGTTCAAGATTCAAGGACGGAAACACACTTGATACACCTGTCACTGCACCTGGCCAGGGGCCTGCAGGGTGGTGACCGGTGGGCCCACTGCACTGAGGAGTGGGTTAGGGACCCATGGGGGGCTCTGAGGGCCCTGAGGGGGCCTGACCGAGAGTGCACGGTGCCAGGGGGAGGGGAGGAGTTCCTGGAGGAGCTGGGACAGGAACTGAGGCTGCAATAGCCACGCTTCCTTTCTTTAAGTACAAACAAGACTGGAGCTTCGGATGGGCCCATTACCTCTGGGAATAAAGCACTACCTTTACCAGGCCCCACAGAGGATAGGTGTGGCCTTCCTGTGAAGTTTTGGCTAAGATATAAGCGGAAATGTTGAGATTTTCGGTGCTTAAGGGCTCAGCTGGAGTAGTGGCCCTTGTCATCTGTCTGCTTTTCCTCTTCCTTCCAGTCTGATAAGAATGTGATGGCTGGAGCTCCAGCAGTCATCCTGGATTAAGAGGTGACCTTGAGGATGTAAGCTGTGTGTCGCAGATGGTAGAGCGGAAATATAGATGTTAATGTCTCCAACAGTGGCCAGTTGTCATGCTGGTTCTAGATGTCCCACCTCTGAGCTTTGAAGGGTGAGGAGTGAGTTTCCATCTTGTTTAAGCTTCTCTTATTTCAGGTTTTCCTATTACGTAGCTAGACCTAATCTGGCTGGTGAAGGAAAGAGAGAGAGCGTCCCATGGGCAATGGAAGTCCTTGCAGGGTGCCAGGTGGCTGGGGGATGTGGTCAGGTTGTGCGTTAGCCCAACACTAGGGCTGCAGCCTGGAGGAGGAATCCGGGGGGCTCAGGAAGGGGATTTGAGATGTCCAGGTACTTGATGACTAGGACTTAGCCCGTTCTAGGACATGGCTGTTCTAGCATCTTCCTCTGCCTCTGAGTCCAAATTGCTCCTTACGTGGTGTTGTGAAGATTATGTAAATGAGACGTGGCAGGAGTTCATCAGGATCCAGTGGCCCCCCGACAGCCTCCCGGTGGTGCCTCTCAGTGATGGAAATGGGGCGTCATCTCCTGTGATCAACTTCTGGAAGACTAGAGAGCCAGAGCAAGGCTCAGTGAGATCAGGAAGAGGCAGAGAGCTGAGGAGGACATGGGGACCTCTCGGGGAGTTTTAGGGATGAGCCCAGCTGTCAGCGAGGGACGGGGCCAAGGCCCTTGAGGAAGAGTTACCTCCTTCATTTCTTCAGTGATTCAGGCCCCAATCCTGAAGAACTGCCCCCACACCCTTGCAGGCCAGTGGTCGGGGTGGGGGGTGCAAACCTCAGTAATGCCTCATCTGCTCCCTAAAGTCGCCCAATTACTTAGCAATGCCGAGTCCTGGAGATGCAAGGACCTGGCTCATGCCTTCCATCCCTCCTCCTACGGGGGTGAAACTGAGGCCCAGAGAGGGACAGCAACTCGTTCAAAGCACCTGCAAGGCTGTGGGGGTGCTAGGATAGCCCCCTCCTCCCAGGCCCCTGCCCAGTGCTCTCGGCATACTGCAGGCTGAGTTCTGGATGTCTTCTGTCGGCTGGGTGACTGGGCCCTCCAGAGCCATGCAGGGGTGGATGACCGCCTGGGGCCTACAGGGAGGCCACTGCTGGAGGAGGCCAGGGGTAGGGGAGTGGGCGGTCTTGAGCTGGAGGGGGGTGTGTGCGCCAGGACCCCAACCCATACAGGGACTTGGAATACGATTTTATGTCACCCCTGGAATCCTCCACTTATGGCCGGAAGATAAAGACCCAGGGTCTTTGGGCTCACTTCCAGAACCTGGCAGGTCAGGAAGCCACACCCAAGACCTGAGGGAGCCAGAAGGAGGGAGCAGATTACAGCTTCTGTCGGAACTGCTGTGCGGGGAGCCAGGAGCAGGTGGCCTTCATCTTGCAAAGTGGGGACCCAGCTGACTGCAGGGAGGGGGCCACCCAGGGGCTCCCAGCAGACAGAGAGGCCCAGGGAGGTGATTGCCAGGGGGCACCACGCTGACTGTGGGACCCTGCCCTGCTGGGCTGGTGGCCCCTGGGCCCTCCCAGCTGCAGCAAGCAGCTTTTGAAGGCTCTGTGCTCCCCGGACCCCCGACCTGGAGGCGCAGCGTCGGCCATTTTGTCGTGGCGGACTGCCTTTGCTTCATCTCTTCCCTGCCCCTGCGGAGGCAGCTTCTGGGGAGGCCCGTCCTCCCCGAGGGCGGAAGGGCCGAAGCAGGCTCCCAGGTGCAGAGCGTGAACGAGGGATCACAGAGGCCATGGTGCCCGAACTCAGCTAAGGTGCGGGACCTGGCTTCCATCCTCCCGTGATGGGGAGCTCACTCCCACACAGGCAGTACGGCCCCTGTAGGGGTCCCTCTGTCTCTACTGAGCTAAAGTCTGTGTCCATCGAGCATCCCTCTGGGATCTTATCTTCAACCTGCCCGAAATTATTCACAGGATCCCCCGGAGGAGTGCCGACACCTCCCGCAGCCCGCGGTCACTTGCCGGCTGCACCCCTGGTTCTGGGTGCTCATGCCACTGGCCTGTGTTCACCGAGGGCCGGGACCTCTTGTGTCTCAAGTTGTAAACTCCCCAAATCTGAGAGTCAGAGATTTCCTCTCCATGTCATACATGAGAACACGGAAGCACAGAGAGGTGAAGCGAGGTGCCCAAGGTCACACAGCTGGTCTGCAAAGAGCAGGATCTCAGCCCCGAGGGGGCGGGGGGAGGGTGAGCATCTCCACCACCTGTGCCATTAACTCTGCTCGGGTGACCTAGCACCCCGGTGAGGGTCCCCTGTCCCCAGTCTCTGCAAGGACCAGCCTCCCAGCTCCAGGATGCCCTGGCCAGCCGCCTCTTCCTCTCACTCTTCCTCCTTCTTCCTTCCCACCTCCCCCGTTCTCTCCCTTCCTCCCCTGCCCCCATTGTTTGTACCCCCAGCAGAATGTTAGCTCCACGAGCAAGTGGTCTTGTCCGCCTTGTGCGCAGCCCAAGGCTCACCTTCTAGAACGGAGCCTGCATGTCGTGGGCGCTGGAGTTTGCCGGCTGACGGGCTCGGCACGTCTGGGGGTCGGCGGAGCTGGAGGGTCTCGGCACCCCGCGCAGCTAAACCAGGTGGCCCGGACAAATCATGGAGCTTCCCTGGACCTCAGCTCCTAACTTTTGCAAATTCAGGGAAGCAAATACCAACCTGATGTGAGGGTTCCACTGAAGGCGGGCAGCGCCTGGCCCGGCGCAGAGCCCACGGCCGCTCAGACGGGCGTCCCGACTTCTCGGACCGGGAGCGGCGGAGCCCAGCTCTCTGCTGGGCTTTCAGCCTCCCGCCCACCACGCAGGCGTCCACGCACATTTAATTTGATTTAAGAAGGGAAATCATCTCTGTGTTTTGGGTGTTGGTGGCACTAACGATCTATTTCCTGCTCAGCGCTCAGTGCCGAGTCGGCGTTAATGTAGAAAAATTAGTATTATCAGGACTGCCTTCGGAGCCATCTCTTGCACCAGAGTCCCTGACACGTTAATTAAACTTGATAAATGCTCTTGTCTAAAGATAACTTTTGAACAATGGATCTAGTCACCCACTTAGTAGTTGCATACGAGCTCCGGCAAATTGCCGAGGTGGTGCTCGGCGATCCCTGGCCTGCGACTGGGAAAGGGTGCGGGGGGGCGGGGGAGGGGGCTCTGCTGTGCTGCTGCAGGGCCCGGCACAGGCCTCCTGGGGAGAGCAGGGGGCTGTCCCGCCCCAGTTCCAAGCGGGAACTCTGCCCCCTTCTACTTGCGATGCTTTCATAAGCGCCTTCCTGCTCAGCGCCCCATCCCATCACCATAGCAACCCATCCCGTGATGGGTACCGTCGGGGGCGACGGGAGAGCCTGCAGATAGGACTTTTGTCCCGCACTTCTGGTTGTCTGCTGTCTTGGGGACCCATCCGGAATGGCATTGTTTTCTGTGACATTCTGTTCCCCTCTGCCCTCCCCACACTCCAGTGCTGGAAAAGCCCATGATGTAGAAGCTCCTCCCAGGATCTCAGCAACAAAACCTGGCCTTCCCAGAGCCCAGCATCGGGGCACCCTGGTCGTGTGGCTGTGCGTAGCATCCCGACTCCATCTAACTGTGCCTGGTGCAGAGACACGAGGGGCCCCAGGGTGTCCCTGGGGAGTGACCGTGCCACCCCAAAGACCCCTAGAGGGAGAAAGGGCGATGTTCAGGGGAACAAGTGGAGAAAGACTCATGGCTGTCGCGAGTCACCAAGGCCCTCGTCTTCCTCGGAGCCGGGCTTGGTCCCAACCTGGGGTCCACTAGGCCCCCGGGCTCCTCGAGGACCTTCCCAGCCCCACCTTTGGGCCAGGGCTCTTTTTAATTGTGAAATAAGACACAGATATAGAAAAAAACAAAACCACATACAAAAACTGCGTAGCTTAATGAGTTATGGCTGGAAGGATCTCCCAGGTCGAGAGTTAGAACTTGGCCAGTTACCCCAGAAACCCCTCCTCGTGACCTGTGCCACAACACTGGGACCCGTGTCTGTTGAGGGGCAGGGGCTGCTTGACCATGGACTTGCCCACCGGCTGCAGTGGGCCGACTGGACGTTCCTGGTGTTGAGAATGCCCCTCTGTCCTCAGTTTCCCTCTTGCTCGGGCTGGTAATGGCACTCTCGCTTCAGGAGGCACTGATTTACTGGGGGCTGCAGAGTGGCGATAGTCTGGTCCTATCGTGCCGTCTTCATTTGTCATCTGGAATCATTTCACAGAGAGTGGAGGCCCTCGTCTGCTATCCAGGGAACAGGGGTAAATGCTGGATTCTTTCCCTATATTTTCTGGGTGTCCGGACAAGTCCGTTCCTGGTCATCGTTGGCAGGTGAGCTGGCCCCCTTCCCAGGCTCGTGCTGCGGGCCCCCACTCTGCCTTCGGGCTCTGCGCAGGTCCGAGGATCAGCCCAAGTGGGTCCTGGCTCCAGGCAGCCCCAATATTGCATCACACGTCACATTGTGTCCCTTCCAACTGGAATGCCAGCCCCACCCCAAGGTTGTCTCCCCTGATTTCAGGCTACCCTCCTCTCGAAGAGGCTCCCTCCGGGCTGAGCTGGGATGTGCCTTTGGCACGGGAATGCTCTCAGCTCCCTGGGAGAACCTCTCCAGGCTGAGCCCTGCCGGGTTCCCTCTCTGGGGCACAGGCCTGTCTGAGCTGGGACACAGCTGTAGACAGTGACAAGGTGTGTGCACCTGGCGAGGGACTTCCGCAGTCATTCTACGGTCAGTCCCTGGTGGGCGGGACCGCAGAGCCCACACACCTGCTCTTTGGGCAGCGTCAGGGGTAGAAGTCTGGGAGGCAGCTGCCCCTGGGGCCCAGCCTGGCCTGGCACTCTCTGCTGTGTGACCCTGGGCAGGCTACTCGGCTTCTCTGAGCATCTCTGTCACCCAGAGAGGTGTTCTTCCACTATGCACAACGGGCGATGGAAACTGACCAGAGGGCCTCGTAAACTGTGAAGGGCTTCCTCCTGAGCGGTCGCAGACTCTGGGCTCTGGGCGGTGGGCACAGTGGGCACGGGGACGTGGAGACAGACCTGTTTCAGCAGCTGGTTTCTCCACTACCCGGCCAGGGGCCAGGCAGCCTCTCCGGCCTCGTGCCCCACGTCTGGGGAGGGGCATTGTCACTGTCCTTTGAGAGCCGTGGCCGGGGACGGGACGTGGGAGGGAGTGGGAATGCTGAGTCTGTCCTGTCCTGTCTGTGGCCGGCATGTGATTGTTTGCTGCTCCCTGAGCAATGGCAGCATGCCGGGCTCGGGACCCAGGCGCTGCGGGTGTGGGCACCGTGGCAGGAGGGGAGGCTCCCTAAGGTCCCCTGTGTGCCCACCTGCAGCCACGCCCCGGGGTGAGCCTACACGCCGCGGCCCCCCACTGGACACCCAGTCGGTGGCACGGCCTCCGTGGAGGGTGGGCTCAGACGTGCCCAGTGCTGACTTGGGGTGGTCAGCGAGCTTCCCAGGGAGGCCACACGCCCCCTCCCCGGACACTGCTTCTTGAGACAGCCTTTGCTATTTGCTACCGTGCGGACCCTTGTGGAGATGCCTCTGGGTCTCCTGATCCCTGGAGGTGGGGCCCCCCATGGAGAAGGGGGTTTGAAGTCCAAGGCTGGGAACACTCAGGGCCTTGGCCGCTGGACGGGAGGCTCTGGGTTCGAAGCCAAGACTGCAGACCCCCACCCAGCGCTCCTTGTGCCCAGCCGTCTGGATCACCTCCAGCTCCGGACCCTGTGGTTGGGTCATGGAAAAGTGCCCCGACTTTGGGCGGGGAGAACCCTTACTGCTATGTGGCCCCCAGCCCGCGGGGCAAACGGTGACAGTGGGAGCTGGCCTTGCTTAGCACGCCCTACCCACCCGGCCCAGGGCCAAGCTCTCCAGGGGAATCACTGTTCTTGGTCCTCCCAACACCCCTAGGAGGGGGCGCCATTGGTTTCCCCATTTAACAGACGAAGGCCCCGAGGCCCAGAGAGGGCATGACACTTGCTGCAGGTCAACGGGCCAATACGGGGCAGAGGTGGGATCTGATGCCAGGCGGGCTGGCTGTGGGCCAGGCCTTGGAGGGGTGCTGCAGGATGGCAGAGATGGGCTCTTGTCATCTGTAAAACGTGCAGGGGATGGCAAACGGTCCATGATGTGAGGCTGCAGTCGTGTGGCGGGATCTCGGAGGACGTGGCCCTCTCTCCTTCTTCCCAGGGTCAGCCAAGCTCCCAGCGGCAGACATCTGCCGGCGCAGGAGGGAGGGAGCCGCAGGCCGCCCAGCATGCCCGTGGCCAGCTGCCCGTGGCTGGGGGCACCTTTGGCAGGGGATGGCGCTTGGCCAATCCACTGTTCCTGGATGGCCACAGCTCCTGAGGCTCTGGCGTCAGGGTCCAGACCCTCTCTGCGCCTCCCCGTCTCCCCCCACTCCTGCAAGCCTGCTTTCATCGCCCTTTCTCCCCTGATGAGGCTTTGGAATGAGCTGCTATTTTTAGTGGCTACAATCAGGCCGCACCACGCCTGGCTATTGTTAGCATCTCAGCCGACGCTCAGGAACGTTGCCTCCTTCGGAAACGGGTGAGATCATCGGCTCAGAGGTCTGAGGTCAATGTTCCGTGAGGCTGAGCAAAGTGCGGGCCCTCCCCTCGCAGCTCCCACCGCGGAGCCTGGACACAGGCAGTCCTGAGTTCGAGATGGGTTGGGAGTGGGGAGCAGACTGGATGCCATGCCGGGCTCGGGTGCACCATGACTGCCTGCCCAGGAACCGTCCCTGGCTCTGGGGCCGGCACCACGTTTCCTTTGGGGGATCAGCCCCCTCCCCCCCATGGTGCTGGCCGATCCATGCCCCACTCTGCTGTCATCGGAGTGGGCAGACGACCCGGGCCAGCCAATCACGTGCTTCATTCTCTCCAGGCTCAGTGATGTACTCAGGAATAGGCACACGGCCTAAGAAGGATGTGGAAATATCCCTTTTCCACCATAAACAGAATCTGTTTTGTTGGGGTGCCAATGCACCCACCCACCAGATGTTACAGGGCTCCCTTGCAGCTAGGAGTGGCCATGTGATGTAAGAGGAAGAGAGTTGGCTTGCTTTCCTATCAAAGGGGATGTGCTCAGTCTGCCTGGGATGTGGATTTGATGCCCAGAGCAGGAGCAGCCATGTTGCAACCATGAGGATAAAAGCTGAACCACTGATGGCAGCTGGGAAAGAGGCAGTGGTGTAGACACATACGTGTACACTTGTCTCTTCTTGAAAGCTCAGTACCTGATGGTAAAGATCACCTGAAAGGCATCGGTCTCAAGTACCAAGGGAAAAGGAGAGGAAAGCAAAGCAGTGTTTTGGAAGCTGGAAAACTTGTGGACGAACCATGGCCCAGCAGGCAGAGCTGAGCAGGCTGGAACGCAGCAGGCGGCCTGGAAAGCTGAGGAGCAAAAAAAAAAAAAAAAAAGCTCAGAAATTGGTGGCACCGGGTACCTCCAGAAGAAGTAGGAGAGCAGAGCAGGAGGATTATTTGAAGCAAGAGCGGTTAGTCTCCCTCCTCTGCTCCCTTGGCTGAGCGATTGCCTTGTCCTGAGCCCAGCAGAAAACCCAAGGTTTATTTTCAAGAGAGGACTGTCCTCATTCTTCCAGGCTGCTATTGCAAAATACCCAGCCGGAGTGGCTTCTAAACAGCAGAAATGTATTTCTCACAGTTCTGGAAGCTGGGAAGTCCCAGATCAAAGCTTGCGCGTGGTCGCGCTCCCGTGAGAGCCCTCTGCCTGGTCTGCAGCCAGCACCTGCTCACTGTGTCCTCACACGGTGGAAGGGACGAGGGAGCCCTCTGGGGTCTCCTTTACAAGGGCGCTGATGCCATTCATAACCACCCTAATGGCCTAAGCATCTCCCAAAGGCTCCACTTCCTATGACCATCCCATCGGGCATTAGGATGCCAGCATATGAATTTGGGGGAGACACAAATATTCAGACCATAGCCAGGGTAAAGCGCTGGGGGCACCAGGAACACATGAAGATGGGCGACCACACTGACAGCGGGAGATCACACTCCGTATTATGATCCCTTGCCTTATTCCTCTTTGCACCTGCTAGAAAATCGGCAGCCAGACTTTGTCTTCCACGGGCAAGAGGACAGAGATCGTTTCAGGGAGCCTGACCTTTCCGAGTGACAAGACCCAACCCTCTGACCCTACATGGTCCCCAAGGAAATGGCCCATCCAGTGAAGACCCCGCTCGGCAAACACTAGCGCTTCCAATTAGCATTTCCTTTTTTCCGAAATGAAAGGCAGCGCACAGATCTCAAGAGCGCGGTTTGATGAGTTTTGACAACTGTATGCACCCGTGTACCGCACACCTGTCTGGAGGTGTCAAACGTTTCCATCAGCCGGGCGAGCCTCTCACCAGCCGCGTCAAGTCTGGTCGCGTTCCCAGCACCCGTCCAGGCGGACCCTGCTCTGGTTTCTGCCGCCGTCGGGAAGTTCTGTCTGCTGCTGGAGTTCACGTACATGGAATCCCGCAGCGTGTACTCGTCTGTATCAGGCTTCTTTCCCCCGGCACGATGCTCGTGGGGCTCTGTGTTGCCGCGTGGGTCTGTAGTTTGCTTCTCTTACGGCTGAATAGTATTCTACTGTTTAGATATAACATACTTGAATTTATCCGTTCTCCAGTTGGTGGACATTTGGGTTGTTGACAATTTGCGGCAATTACAGACAAAACTGCGAGGAACGTTTTCTTACAAGTCTTCATGCAAACACATGCTTTCATCTCGTAGTTGGGCATATGATAGAAGCAGAATGGCGTGGTCATGGGCGGGGCATGTTTATGAGAAATGGCCACGCCGATTCTCGACGATGCGCTCAGAGGAACAAGAGGTCCTTATATGAGAATGAGGTGCCGTCGAACAGGGACAAGCAGAGACGTAAGACAGTTCTGGGGAAATAAAAATATTGCAGCAGGAATGTAAACCCCAGGATAAGAGATGGGGACTACGACCCAATCCTCTAGGAAGCAGAGTGGAAAAGACCCAAAGATGGAAAGTAAGAAAGATTAGGAAACTGGAGAGGAGTTGAGGAAGTAAATGTCCCAAGATCGAAGTTCAATGAGGAGAGAACAGGGAAGACAGAGGGAAGACATCACTCGTGAAATGAGCAAAAATGGTCGACTTCACAAGTGTACCGAGCGCCCGGGAAAATTAATGAGAATGGACCGACGCCAAAACACATTACCTTCACCTTTCAGAATGCTAGAGACAAAAAGACCAGTCTGGACCAGGGACAGAGCTATGGGCAAAGGATCGGGATGGAGACAGTCTTCAGCTTGTCAAGACCAACTTTGGGAGCAAAATGACCACAGAGCGATACCTGTGGATCCCAGAACCCGGTGTACTGAGCACCATCCTATCCTGAGCTTGGTACCAGAATGCCCTTCCCGTGTGGTTTCCTTGGAGTTGGCCAGGGGAGGGGAGCCTGTGGGACTTGCAGGGAGAGGGAGGCAGCAGCCATCGCTCTCTGAAAGTCTCTGCAGACGGAAATGCAGATGGAAATGCAGACATGCCCAGTGGATGCCAGCTTGTTTTCTCTCTTCTTTACACATGATCCTCTTTTCCCTTGTGCACCACTTGCAGCACGAAGCCCAGCCCTGGAGGTCACAGACTTCTCCCAGACGTCCCCTTCAGCCCCTCCGATTTGCTCCCGTGTGGATGGCTGAGTGCTCTTGGCTCCTGAGACTCTGGGCCTGCCCATGTATGTCCTGCCCCAGGACATTGGTCAGTGCCTCCTCTATGACCGTCCCCTCTTCCTCTGGACCTTCACTTCCCAGCTTCTCTCCAGCTTCTCCCCAGACTGCAAGGTTAAATGTCTATAATAAATCCCCATAGCACCCACGGTAGCTCTGCTTCCCTGAATGCTCACTGTTGGGTACAGTTTTGTCATCCAAAAGTGGTTCTAGAAATGTACGCATGGAGATCTGGAATTGGTTTTCTGATCTGGCCAGATTTAAAGGCATTAATGGCCCCATCACTCACTAATGATAAAGACAAGACCCCTCCCCCATTGTATGTGTCGGCAAGGAGGTTCCTTGAATCATGACCCGGAGTCCCCTGGATCAGGCACCCGGGGAAAGCAAGGCTTTGAGTGACCAGCCAATCTCACCGAACACACAAAAGGGCAACTACGTGAGTGATTGATGTATCAATGAACTTGGTTGTGGCCATCATTTCATGATCGATAGATATCAAATTTTCATGCTGTACATCTTAAATATACACAATTTTACTTGTCAGTTATACCTCGATAAAGCTGGAATGAAAGATCATTTTATGTGCGGTTTCTGCACCTTTGGGCTCTGCTGGTCGAAGGGTGTCTGATTCCAAGGGAGGAATGCTTCCCTCAGCAGCACGGCAAAGTTGGCAGGAGAAAGCAAAGCAGAAGCCATTCCTCTCTGAACCTTTCCAGTCAGACACAGTGACTTACAGGTGCAAAGGGGGCCAATGGGTCCCAGCTTGTCCTCATTCTCCCTCGCTCCACTTTTGACTTGTCCTCTGTCACTGAGCCCGTGGGCCGGCAGTGGCCCAGGTCCCCCTTGCAGAGGCGGTGGTTCCTTGCAGACAGCGGCTGACCACAGACCTCTCCAGGGGCTCTCCCTGGGTGTTCCCACCACGGCCGCTAGCTGTGTGTGGCTTTGACGATTCCCCGCAAGCTCTGGCCCACTGATTCTTTATTAGCCCCAACTTCCTTCTTCCCCAATGCCACCGTCCCAGCCCTTCCTCCAAAGTGCAAGACCCATTTCTTGGGTGGGAGCTCCCTTTCCCACAGCTCTTGCCATGGCTTGCCTTCCTCCAACAAATCTCATATATCCAGCCAAACTATCCATCAAGTATGATGGTAGACACCTTCCCAGTTGTACAAACATCTATCTCCTACGGGCTCTTTCTCTTGAATCGACTGAAGGCTATGTTCCATCACTCCAAATAAGAAAGAAACATCCAAACGGAAGGAAGATCTGGGATACAGGAGATGGAGGATCCAACCCAGGAAAGAGGAGAAGGAGTTTCCAGGACATCAGCTCTGCACCACGGCATTGTGGACCAATGATGTGAGCACGTTGGAAGGCTCCGGGATAGAGCATGTGGGGTATAGACATTATCGGTAGGGAGTTTATGGCCACATTGGTAATAAGAACTTAGAAACTGACCAAGAACAAAACAAGTGCATCAGTCAATATTAACGTGAGTGGCTCAGCCGGTTGAGCATCTGACTCTTGATCTCAGCTCAGGTCTTGATGTCAGGGTCGTGATTCAAGCCCCGCATTGGGCTCCACACTTGGTGTGGAGTTGCTTATAAAAACATATCAACTTTAGGAAAATGAAATTTGGGTAGGGAAGGCGACATAAGTACCGCTCGCTCTGCTGCGGACCGTCCATAGCATTTCATGGGCATCGTTATGGAAACACTCATTGTTGATTCCACCAAACCATGAAATAGCCATAACAGGAGCATGAGGGTTGTGTGTGGTTTGTGGGGGAATGAAAGAAAGCAATATCCCCATCTGTCATAGAGGACAGTCCAGAGATAATGCCTAAACCTAAAAACCAAAAGGAAGCCCCAATCCCCCAAATCATCAAAACAAGCAGGTTATTTAGAGATATGATAAAGACCCAAACGATAATCCCAAACAGTTGAAATAGCTTGCCCTTGGGAAGGGGGACAGGAAGGGGCGAGAAATGGGGGCAGTCTGTTGTTTTGGGGAAGTAGAGGATAGAACTATTTGACTCTTGAAATTTCATGCAAATGTGACAGGTAACAAACAAGGAGTTTGACAAATTCCAGCAATAGCAGCGGCTGTAGATTGACTCTGAATCCTTGTTACGTCAGAAAAATACACCACTGGGGCGCCCGGCTGGCTCAGTCAGAGGAGCGAGAGTCCGGTGACTCTTGATCTGGGGGTCGTGAGTTCGAGTCCCACACTGGGTGCAGAGATGACTTAAATAAATAAAACTTAAAAAAGAAGAAGAAGAAGAAAACACCTCTTCCTTGCTTGAGCACCGCCTGCCAGGGTTCTGGCAGATGCCTCTGGGTAACCACAGCAGAAGTTTTCGTGACTGACCTCCGCGGAGCTGACCCTCCCGGCCCCCACGCGCCCACGCTCTTCTCCGCGAGAGGCACGTGGCCAGCCCGGCAGCCCCACACTCACTCCCCTCAGCCCACTGGCTGCTTCAAACGCCCACTCATCCCGTGCTTGCTTCCAAACCTTCTCACACCCGTTGTCCTCGCTGCTGCCGAATGACCCAACGTGAGTGGGGAGAGCGAGTTTGTTTCTCTGAAAAAAGAAATCACAGTGTTGGAAGACTCGGTAAAGGAAACGACATGGAAATTGCATGGCCGAAGAGCAGGGAGGGCATTTAAAACCCAGAAGATTCTGCCTGCTCACCGCCGTGGGTCTATCTTTGCTTTTCCTTTGGGGAGAAACCGAAGCTGGAAACGGTTGCCGATGCCCCGGGAGCTAGGCTCCGGCAGGAGACACTCTTAAGACGTGCCAATCATCTCCAAAGGAAAGTTCCCGCATCAAAAGAACATACAATCAGCGACTGTCAATTTGAAAGAAGATGTCTAAGGCACATATGTGATATTTCCTTTAAGAAATGGAGGTACGATTCATACAACGTACCATTAACTGTTGTGAAGTATGGAATCGGGAGGCATTCAGCATATTCGCAATGTTGTGCGACAACTACCTCCTTCTAGTTTTAAAACATTCCCACACCCCAGGAAGCTATGCCTATCATTAAAAATGACTCTGTACTTGACAATCCTTCTAGAGTGACGAACGTCTTATCCTAATAGTGTCGGTGGGAGGGTTGGGTGCCTCGGAGGGAGGCTTTGGGGTTCGCGTGTGGAGGGAGGATTTGGGGTTCCAGCTGCCGCCAGGCCCTAGGGTGGCGCATCTTCCGAAGCAGGAAGCCCCCAGACACAGGGGTGCAGAGTTGGGAGTGGGGAGAGGCAGAGGCGGTCAGCATCCCGAGAGCATCTCGATCAATCTCTGCCTTCCGCGGGACATTTTAGGAGCCAGTAGGGTCTCTGCTTTACTTATCACGTGAGCTGGGCTTTCTGACCTGACCTGTAATAGACAAGCCCATTGCATCCTTGACTTGGCGTGTAGTCCCTGATCCCTCGTTCACTGGCCTGGACAGGGAGACCAGAGACGAGGGGTCCAGTACCGGGCCCCCTCTGCCTCCTCCTGCTCCCGGGGGTCTCTGTGACCCTCAAATGGGAGGCAAGTAGGGGCGGAGCGGGCCAGGCTCTCACTGCGACTGTCCCTTTTGACCATCTCTGCCTCTGTCCTTCATGCACACAGTCCTTTGGTGAGAGAGCCTGCAGGCTCCCATCGTGGGCTGGGATGTTTGCACAGCCCTCTCGGCCTCGCGGGGGCGGGGGGGGGGAGCTGTTACTGAGGGGACAAGACACCTCGCACTCCGACGCTTTGTTCACTTTCTGAGTGGGACGTTGGATTTCCTCTATAAACTCACGAGGGAGCTCAGCCTCATGACTCCAGACCCACATGCCTCTGTATGACCTGGAGCAAGTTCGTTAACCTCTCTGGGTGCTGCTTCCCGGAAATGTGATGGTTGGACGAGAGCAGCTCCGTCCAATAGAAACGTAAAGTGAGTCACGTCTGAAGTTTAAAATTTCCCGGTAACCACATTCAAAATGTGAAAAAAAAACCTAGGTGAGGTATTTAAGAGTAAATTTTGTTTGATTCAATATATCTGACACGTTTTTACAACATGTAATCGATACGAGTAATTAATGAGATATCTTACAGATTTTTTTTTTTTTCATTCCGGGGCTTCAGAACCTGATTGTATATTTTATACTTGAGGGACATCTCTATTTTCAGTGGCCACATCCCCGGTGACAAGAGCCACAGCATCTAGTAGGGGACAGCACTGAACTTTCTAAATCTTTGCTTTAAGCAAGAAGAACCGTTTTTCGAGGGAGACTTTGTTCAGGGTTCCATCACATAAGTGGATGAAAAGAGGTTTCTCTGGGTGTTTCAGGGTCTTATCCCACCTTTTTGCTCCCCCAGGGTCCCCTCTGCCCCCAGCTGCCCTGAGACTCCTGGTCCCACACTGGGGTTCCTAGGAAAGCCATTTGGAAATTGCCGCTGACCTCCGAGGGCCCCCATTACTGTGGTCTTAGCTGGCCTCGAAGTGCAGAGAAGGGCAGTGACTTCTCCCTCCCACGCACCTCGCTGCTGACCGAGGACACTGGAAACCCGCTGTCACTCGGGCACCGAGTTGTTTATCTGGGATCGGCTAAGCTGCAGGAGAAAATACAGTCTTAAGTCTCAGTGGCTCTAACAATTCACGGGATTTCTCCCTCAGGAGAAGTTTAGTGCGAGTTCTTAGCTCTCCCGAGCCATGTCCTCCATACAGTGACCTGGGACCCGGGGCTCTGCCATCCTCCCCTGCATCCTGCCTTCCCCAGACGTGTAGGAATGTGACCCCAGCTCAGTGCAGGTGGGGTGGGGACGCGATCTTCCTGGGAGCCCAGGAGGAAGAAAGGGTGCTTTCCAATGAGCAGACTCCCTCCTGCTTCAGGACCCATGCTCGGCAGCTAGAAATGCTTTTTCTCCCCCTTTCCTCCCAGTTGTTCTGGTGATCTCAGTCCTTGTGTCCCTTCCTCGGGGAGGACAGAGAGAACCCACCGCAGGGCCTGGGCTGGGGCACCAGGGGGCTCGATCCTGCAGGCCTAACCACCCATCCCTCCACCGGTGACCAGTGTGAAGCCAGGGGAGGGTTTTGGGCGAGGAAGCCAGAGGGTGGGATTTGCATTTGAAAATGACCTCTTCGTCTGCCTGGTGGATGCAGGCTGATAATGACGCTTCTATTTTTAAGAGAGGCCGACTCCCTCGGTGGCGCCCCGAGGAAAGGGCAGCCCTGCGTGATGCCGACTTTGATGAATAATCTCAACTCCACTGAAATATTTTACCAGTGCTCCATGGTAAGAGGCTTATAAATTATTCAGCCTCACAGCTGTCTAGGCAGAGGGGCCCCCCAGCTGGTCCCTAATGAGCTGTGGGCTGGGGAGGCCGGTGGCTAGTGGAGCCTGGGGATCTTCTCAGTAGCTCAGCCGAGGGGTTGAGCCCCATCGCATCTGAAACCAAACCCCTCCTTCATGTCCACGGACCTCGATGAGTGCTGACCGCGGCGGCCCAGGCCCCGTGTTGGCCACTGGGGCCACAGAGACGAGCCAGACACAATCTTGAGCTATCCCGTGGGGTGGGGAGATGGACACCCAGATGGGAGGAGGTGGGATAATTCTCAGGGACAAGGGGGCTGAATACCAGCCTGAGTGACGGGAGAGGTGGTATCTGAGCTGGGATTTTAAGGATGTGTAGGAGTTCACCAAGTAGACAAGATGGTGGAAAAATATCCTTGCCTCCGGAAGGTTCAGTGGCCGAGCGGGCTGCAGGGTCCTAACTCCCGGCATTTATCCCTGCTGCTCGGCCCTCCACAGTTTTGTGCCCTTGCCTCGTCCCTCCTCCCTAAGTCCGCCACGTGGATTCTGATTTCCCCGCCAGTGACAGGAGCCTGGGGCTGGGGGGTGGACATATTCAGCAGCTATGGGCCTGCCCAGAACACGTGGGAGTTGCCCGGTAGGGATGGACCCTCCATCTTGCTTCCTGGCCCAGCCGCTGTCTGTAGCGGAGACCCCTTACCCTGGTCTGGCTCGCAGCCTCCCCCCAGCAGAACGCTGAAGAGTGCACCGTCTTCAGCCAGCACCCGTCTTCGCATCCCAGACCGTGACTCCAGGAGGGAAGGGGCGCTGCCTGCCTCAGGCACGGCCGGACCCCCAGCACCTTGAACAGTGCCTGGCACAGAGGGGGCGCTCTACAGACTGCTGGAGGGATGGCACATCCGGGAGGGTGTCTGGCCCCCCGGCATGAGCACATCCCTGGCAGGCTCCCAGCTCACAGGCCTGGCCCTCAGCGTTGACGGCTCTCCCACGGCCCCAGCCCACCCTTTGGGAACCGCGGCTCAGACCTGCTGCCTGGTCTGCTGGCCCAGAGAGGGAGGCAACGGCGACAGCGACATCTTGACCCAGACCGTGTGGGCTTGAGTTGGTCCGAGCCAGTCTGAGTCGCTGTGTGGGCCCAAGGCCCCTGCTCTACCAGCCGTGGTGTTCAGGTTTCAGGGGCCTCTGTGCCAGAGACCTGTTTGCATGTCCCCAGGGCCTTCCGGCTCTGTCGCCGCCAGCCTCCGGTCTCGGTGGCGGAACCTGGTCGAGTGAATGTCCTTCTATGCCACCTACTTGGGTCCGGCCTGGGCTGGACGTGCCAGAGACAGAGGGATGGCTTGGGCCATGCTGGCCCTTGAGCTTGGGGAGTAGGGAGCGACCAGGGCCCACGTGCTCATGATCAAGGAGCAGGACGCCCGGGGCTGGCAGAGCCCACGGATGCTCCGGGCCCAGCACCTGGAGGGTGCAGGAGGGGACATTTCTGCTGGGTGCGAGGACAAGTGGAATGTCACAGGGAGAGAGCAGAGGGGAGCGTGGGCTGGGTGCGTTGGCAGAGTCGACAAAGCTCAGTGGAAGTCGTCTGGGCTGCGCAGGCCTGGCCTTCCCCCACGTCCTCTCCTCTCCTCAAATGTTCTCTCTGCTTCTTCCTGGGCTTCTCCCTTGATGGCCTTAAGCCCTTGCGGCATGCTGAAGACAGCCATCGCCCATCACCACCTACATCCGGCACCCTTCCCTGTCTGCCTGCCCGCATCTCCGATCGGATGGCCCCCAGGCCTCTCAAACAGTTTCAGAGCAGAGCTCATGATGGGAGGGGCAGGAGAGGGTCCCGAGGAAGAACAGGGACCCCGGAGTCGGGGTGCCGGCGTTTTCATTTAGGTTCTGTTCCTCCCTAACTGTGTGACCTCGGGCAAGTTACTCAACCTCTCTGTGCAAGCCAAGGACGTGTCGAGAAGTCAGGGGCCAGGAGACCAGGGAGCAGGCGGCCTGGTTGGAGTGCAGAGGTCAGGTGTGGGGGGTGAGCAGCGCAGGACTGAGCCCGTGACACTTCTGGGTGGTGATGGGTGGCAGCGGCTTCATCTGGGGGTGCCGGGCAGCCTCCCGTTTAATCTGCATGACAGTGCCATGGGGGGGGGGGGCGCCGTGCAGGCCCATTTTACAGATGAGTGAACCGAGACCTAGAGAGGTGAAATCACTTGCCCAAGTTCACGTGGCCGATCAGAGGCAGGAGGGTGATTCAAGGCCCGATGGGTCAGCCTCCGCAGCCCGTGCTGCTGGCCAGGGAGCTGCTCTGGACCTGGGATTCCAGGGGTTCTGGGCAGGGCCGGGGGGCTGCTCGGACCAGCCAAGCTCACCCACCTTGTTCGTGGGCACGTGGGTTCTGCCCCAGTCTGCTCGGGCTCGGATCGGGAACGAAGGCTCCGGGCGTCTGGCTGGGGAAGGCCGAGCCTGTGAGGGTTCTGGGGCTGGAGGCGTAGCCACGGTGGGCAGAGCTGGCACGAGGGGCATGAGGTGCCCACTTACGAGAGCCAGGCACGGGGAAGAGGCTGCGGCTGGCTCCCGTGCCAAGGTGGGGGAAGGGCTAGCGCTCCGGCTTCTGCCCCGAGGCCAATGCCGGGGAGAGCCAGGGCGGAGCCCTACCGGGCCCCCCTCCCCGCCTCCCTGTCTGCACCCACAGCGGCCGTTCTCGGGGGTCTGCAGTGAGGGGGTCAGCCTTGGCATCCCCCCACCCTCAGGGGACGCTCAGTCTCTCTCCAAAGTGAAGGGTTTGAACCTCGTTCTGTGTTCTTGGGCCACAAAGGATCTGAGGTTAATGGAGCTTTTTGTTTCCAGACTGACCTAGTTTTTGTAAAAATCCTTCTGAGGCTGCTCTGATGGCTGGCATTTCTGGCAGACTGCAGGACAAGATTCCTCCTGCTCGGCTGGTGAAGCCAGAGCCCAGGACCACGCATGATGCCCACTCCCCTAAGCAAACCGGCTCTGCCGTCTATGAGCACCTACTGTGTGCTAAGCCCTGGGCAGAACTGGCAGGGGGACACATAAATCGCCCATGCCTACCCCAGCTCTGGGTGCGCCCCACCCCTGACTTCCTGGGAAACCACACCCTCAGCCTAAAACATGGCCCATGGTTCCCTCGTACCAACACCATGCTCGTTTCTTCTCGTTTACCTTCAAACCTATCCATGCTTCTCAGCCGGCACTTTTACTGTGCCTTCTGTTAACAAATACTGTCCTGACGCCAGAACTGTGAAGTTTTTCTTCCTGACCAGGCCAACTCCTACTCATCCCTCAAAGCCCACAGATGCGCCGTCCGTTGTGAAGCCTTTCCCGTACTCCCTCACCCCTGTGGCTGCCCAAACAGTTCAGGGAAGTGAATCAGCTGCCGCGACATCGGCTACCATCAGCTGAGTTTCCGCTGTCTTTCAGTCACAGTTCTGAGCACTGTCCATGGGGCTGGGGCACGGACAGGTGACAGCAAAGACCCAGAAGGTAAGGCCACTGGCCATGTTCACCTGTGGGGACACAGGATCCTTGGGGAGCACAAATGCAGACTCAGAGGGTAACCATACATTGTGCTTAGCGTTGCGGCAGAGGGGAGATCAGGAAAGGGAGAGGAGCCCTGGGAAGGTCCCTAACACTGTGGGGGGCAGTGCAGTCTGGCAGTTAGGGGTGATCCTGCTGCAAAAGAAACAAAATTAATTTCATATTAAAGCACAGGATGTCAGTTCTATTCCTTCCTTCTGTCCATTTCTGTGTTCGTTCACCCACACACCCATCCATCTGCCTATCCACCCATTCACCCACCCACCTACCCATCCATCTATCCATCATCCAACCATCCATCCATCCATCCATCCATCCATCCATCTACCCATCCATCAACCTATCCATCCATCCTCCACTCATTCAACTGTCTACCCATCTATCATCCACCTATCTATCTTCCATCCATCCATCCAGCCTCCGTTCACTCACCCATCCATCCACCAACCACCTACCCATCTAACCACCTATCCATCCTCCATTCACCCACCCATTCTCCATCCACCTAATCACCTACCCATCTAACCACCTGTCCATCCTCCATTCATCCATCCATCCATCCATCCATCTACCCATCCATCAACCTATCCATCCATCCTCCACTCATCCAACTGTCTACCCATCTATCATCCACCCATCTATCTTCCATCCATCCATCCAGCCTCCGTTCACCCACCCATCCATCCACCAACCACCTACCCATCTAACCACCTATCCATCCTCCATTCACCCACCCATTCTCCATCCACCTAATCACCTACCCATCTAACCACCTGTCCATCCTCCATTCATCCATCCATCCATCCATCCATCCACTTATCCATCCTGCATCCACCCACCCATCCATCTATCCACACACCCATCCATCCACCTACCTACCCATTCACACACCCACCCATCCATCCAACCATACACCCATCCACCAGTTCATCTATCCATACACCCACCTACCTACCCATCCTCCATCTACCCACCCATCCATCCACCCACACACCCACCTATCCATCTATCCATCATCCATCCATCCATCCTCCACCCCTCCATCCACCCACACATCCACCCATCCACTTATCCATCCTCCATTCACCCACCCATCCATCCACCTAAACACCTACCTATCTAACCACCTATCCATCCTCCATCCATTCATTCATCTATCCATCCATCCACTTATCCATCCTCCATCCACCCACCCATTCATCTACCTATATATCCACCTACCCATCCCTCCCTCCCTGCCTCTAATGCTTGTATTCACTCTGCCACACATAAGGTTGCTAGGCAAAGGCAAACCCAGTCCCTGGCCTTGACCCTTTTGCAGATCTCTAGCCCTAGAACTGTGTGCTGACTTTCCTCTGTCTTTGTTGCCTTGCTGGTGGGAGAGCAGAGGGGATGACAGGCAGCGACCACACAGTGTGGACACTGGGTTGGACAGAGGGAAGAAGCACAGGGCTGTGGGAGTCCGGGGGCCAGGCCTGGAGGTCAGGCAGGATCAAGAGGGGACACGTGAGATGAATCTAGAAGTATCCGAACGAGGTACAGCCAGGCAAGGGGTGGAGAGGATTATAGGGAGTTGAGTCAGGCTGGGCTGGGGCCAAGTATGTCGTGTGGCGGCGGGAGGGGTCCCAGGTGCCAGATCCGGGCCGGCCTGGGGGGCCAGGGTGCAGGAGGCAGGGCAGCTCTGGGGGCGGCTCGACCTGGCAGGGCCAGGATCTGGCTGGATTTAACACGGTGGCCCTTCACTCAGGCGCTCTGTGCGGGCTGAGGTCACTGAAGAAATGAACACGTCCAGAAAGGGAGCTAAACACACCCATTTCCTTGTCCCCCTGAGAGTGCCATGTGGGCCGAGGCTGAGAGGCAGTGGTTCCGGGAATGCGCCCTGCCCCTCCTGGGGGGTTCTCTGCCCGGGTCCCTACTCCCTTGCCCTGGGTTCCCTGCTGCGAGGCCCCCCAGTCAAATTCCCCTTGTTCCCAGGGAGTTCCCTTCTCACATCACAGTTGGCTGAACGCAGCGAAGGCCCCGGGTTCAAGGGCATCCCTTCGCAGAGATGAAGGAGGGAGCATGAGGTGGGTTGGAACACACAAGCCTCCAGAAGGACTGGCTGAGAGGGGCTGGGGAGAGTGGGAAGAAGGGACATAGCTGTCAGAGGGCAGAGGGCTCCGGTCTTGCTGTGGTCATCTCAGAGAGGGTGGCCAAGTGCCGTGCCTCACAAACCAGGCGTCCTGAGACTTGAATCCTGTGTGACCCCAGGAGAATGACTTAACCTCTCTGTGCCTCCATTGCTACATCTGTAATGTTGGGATGATGTCTGCACACCGGAAGTGTTCGACTGAAGATAACTTTGTCATTAGTGTCATTACTCTCCAGGGGACAGTCCTGCCTGGTTGGGGCAGCTTGGATGGCCATGCTTAGGAGCTGGGATGGCCCCTGGCTGGTCAGTTATGAGAGCACCTCCCTTGGGAATGTGATGCCTCTTCCCTTCCTTCCCCACGGCCTCCTTCCCTCCGCAAGTGTTCTGACATTCTGCCCAAGATCTGCAGAGATGAACCGGGCTCGAGGGACAGCAAGGTGGACATAGAAGGTTGAGAGGCGAGAGCACCAATCTCCAGGGAATTCACAGATGCCTCTCCAGAAGACAGCAGGTTGGACCTGAGCCATAAGGCTGAGAAGGTTGGGCTGGAGGATGAGCAGAACAACAGCATGTGCAAAGGCACTGGGGCGTGTCCTGGTTGGCCTTGGATCCCAGGGTCTAGTCACCAGCATTCAAATCCTTGCTCTGCCGGTTGCTAGATGTGCAACCTTGGGCACAAGACTTCTCTCTGTGCCTCAGCTTCCCGTTTGTAAGTGGGAAGGGAGCAGAGAGCGATAGTACGTACCTGTGAGTGTCACTGGGAGAGAGATGTGCGTACAAGGCTTGGAGTGGGGCCTGCAAGTGCGAGTTAAGATTTTTATCCCGGGAATCATCTGGAGAGCCCTCGCAGACATTTAGGCTCCTCCCTACCCCCGGCAGGGGAAATAGCAACATGAATGCAAATTCACAGACAGGCAAACACAGGTCTCAAATCTCGCTGGTGATGACCTTCTAATTGGCATCGAAAAGGAGTGTTTTCGACTCCCTGCTCAGACTCTGGCAGCTTCTGGGTGACAAGCTGTTGTCAGATGCTTCTAACAAGCCTGGGGGGGTTAGCAGGCCGAAGTGCCACCTGGACCGGGTCTGGGATAATTGGGTCCTTGGCAAAGGCGCCCAAGTGGGGCACTGATGTACCTTCCCCTGCTTTGAGGCTAACGTTGGCGGGCACAGGTACCGGCTGCCTTTCCCCCAGCAGCAGAGTCCCTTTGTCAGCACCCCAAAGCTCTAGCGTCTGAGGCCCCATCATGCCCCACTGCAGGCGATGCGAGTACCGCTGTGCCCCCAGGACAAGTGATGGGGGGTGCTGAGCCACCCCCCTCCCAGGAAGCATCTCCCCCTAGAGGAGCCCCCAGCATGTGTTCTGGAAGCCGTAGGAGGAACCCTGGCCACGCTTGCCTCTGTCTGTGGAGCTAATAAGCAGCTGTTGCCTCCCTATATTCCAGATGGATCTTAGCATTGCGTGCGCCCAAAGATTTCTGCTAATTAAAATCAGGTTTTGACATTTGGGGGTTTTTGCTGAAGACAGGAGATCATGCTCTGCCGTCAGCGAGGAACTGAAGCGTCGGATTCTGCCTTAAACCCAGGGCCCCAGACAGCTGGGCATTAGAACTCCAGACACTGAAATGCTTTTGTTTATTTACTGAACGCATAGGTACTCTTCCCCACGGTCCAGAGAGGATTTGAAGGGGTCAAAGAACAAGTTTGCCTTGATAGAGAAAAAAACCACAATAAACAAAATCTGGCGCGTGCATGATTTCTGGAGTCAGAAAGGACTGTGCATGAATCCTGCTTTGTTGCTTTCTAGCCCTGTGTCCTCGGGCAAGTCCTTCCCCTCCCTGAGCCTTGGTGTCTTCATCTGTGCAATGGGTACATGCAGCGCTCTCCCAGTGAGGGCCTAGGGAAGGTGACATTAGGTCATGAAATAAAATACCTTTGCTGCTCCATCGATGTTTCCAACGTAGGCTTGTTTCAACCGGTTCACAGAGAACAGGAACGTTAAGTCAAAGGGAAGAAGCAGGGCAGGGGTGCCTATTTTTGTCCAGCCTGGGAACTGCACCCGCCCCTCCTCCCCTGCCCAGGGGCCCTGCACAGACTTCAGAGGTTTGGCTCGTGGCCCACGGGATCCTAGGCTGGGACACAGACAAACGGAGGATCAGGGAGCCCCTGCTCAGGAAACCTGGGCAGGGGGACGGAGGAGGGCCGGTCTCTGCCCTTGTGAGGGTGGGGCGGGGGGATGTAAGGCCTCCCTCCCCTGCAGGAGCTGCTGTGGGCCCCGGACACCAGCTGCAGCCTGTTGGTGAGAATGGAAGGCTCTTGTGTCCGCCTAGGACCCACTTGCACAAGCGTTCTCACTCTGCCTTCACATCAATCTAGCCCATTCTGCAGAGGGGGACGCCGAGGCTCCCGGGGGCGAGGGCGCGGGAATGACCAGATTCGCAGAAAGTTCTTCTGGACGCAGTGCATGGAGTGCCCCCAGAGGAAGGACTCCGGGCAGACAAATAGCAAGGGGACCGTGGGAGACTTGCGGGAGGACATGGGATTCCTCTCTCGGGGCTCCTATGGCTCCCAGCCTGGTACCTCTTGCAGAGGTCCTCCCTGGGCCCCCCAAAAGTGGGACTAGAGCCTGATCTCAACACTGACGGCTACATCTTTTAAAAGCCTCCTCCTCTGAACAATAATCAATTAAAACCATTCAAAAATGCATATTAATTATTAACACGTGTAATTAACATGGATTTATAAGTAATGTAATACGGATTTAATGCATCTTCATTGAGGAAAATTTGGGGGCAAATCTCATAGTTGAATTACCCCCAGAGATAATGATGGCTCAGCATTTTGATGTAGGTCCTTCCTGGCTTTCTCCATGGCATGTGAATATGAGTGTGGCCTGCCAGGAATTCGGGGTCAGGGGCAGGAATCCGGGGTCAGGGGCAGGAATCCGGGGTCAGGGGCAGGAATTCGGGGTCAGGGGCAGGAATCCTGCAAGAGAGATCGCAGCCTGAACGGGGCCATCCTGGGGACGCGGGGCTTGTGCTGCTCTCCTGCCCAAACACTCAGTGGCTCACGGCTGCCCTTAGCCCCGGACGCAGCCCCTCCGTGCTCTGGCTGGCTCCTCCTTCCCCCGTGCTCCCTGCCCTTGGTTCCAGCCTCCTTGCTGCTCCTTTGAATGTCCCAACGTCTTCCCTGCTCTTCCCAACGCCCAGGACGCCTGCACGCTCCACTCCCTCTCTGTCCTGACTTACCTGGCTGCACGCACTAGGGCAGGTGTTTCTAGATGCCCCCGGCTAAAGGAGAGCTCACTCCTGCCTTCCTCTGTGCAGCAGCCTGTCCTATCAGGGTCCATATCGCATCAGTCCTGAGAGATGTGCTCCTCCGGTCTCTTAGGATTTTTCTCTGCCACTAGCTTGTTGGCGCTGGTGAAGCTGGCCCCACGCCCGACGGGTTTGGCCCTGTCTTCACAGTGCCTGGCGCCAGCAGGGGATCCATAAATATCTGAGCGTCAAAGGAGGGGCAACCACAATGGCTGAAGGACACAGAGACGTGGAGACCCATGTGCCGATGTATATACGTGTTAACAGAAATACGTTTTCCGAGCCCTATTATTGACACGTAATCCACACATGGAAAAGCACAGCCCTAAGGATACTGCTAGATGAATCTTCACCACTTACACACCCATGTACCCAGCACCCAGATCCAGAAATAAAACATCAGCGCCTCAAAAGCCTCCCTCACGCCTCCCAGCCTCTGCCCTTTGCTGCCACGGTCCCCGCCTCTTCGCTGCAGATCCGATGCTGGTAGGAATGTCTCGGGCTCAGCAGCTTCCAAGGCTGCTTGGCAACGTCCACGAGGCTGAACCTAAGCCCCCGTACGACCCGGCCATCCCGCTCCTCGGGGCAGACGCGTGGAAATGGGCACAGACGCTCCCCCCCCCCCCCCAAGACGTAAAGATACGTTCTGGGAGGTGTGTGATCGCCTCCAGCTGGAAATCACCCATCTGTCCATCACACACAACACGGGATGGATACACAAACTTGTGATATTCGCACGGTGGCATCTTCCTAGCAACGGGAATGAAAGTCGACCAGACACGGGCCGCACGGCCAAGGATCTCAAACTGTTGAGTGGAAGGCGCCAGACGGAAAAGAGAACACGCTCTGGGATGACATTTAGACACAAGGCAAAGCAGGAGAAAGAACCCGATGGCACCAGAGTTTTGTTTTGTTTTTTTATTCTTTCTTTTGCTCCCTCCTTCCCTCCCTCCCTCTGTCCTTCCAAATTTGGGATCTCTCTTTCTACATGCACACATGCGTGCGTGCACACACACAGAGCCTTTTCTTTGCATCAGGAAATAATACCCTTCAACATGATGTTGTCGCGGGAAGGCTCGCTGGGGGTTTGTACCCGGTAATAGTTTATAAGTATTGATGCTTCCGAGGATCCATTACGTTTCTCGTAAGTTAGAGTGGGTTTGAGGTCACCATCAGACTCAGGTCCTGAGGGGGCTTGTCGGGCTGGAGCAGGGATGGGAGGGCTGGTGGCAGAGATTATGGGACCAGAAGTACGTGTCACGCCCCATCAGGTGGGTGCACACGTGGGAGGGGAAGCGTGTGGACACCATCCAAGTCCCAGCAGAAGGAAAGGGAAAGATCTCGTCATTCAGACTAAGTGTGTATGTCCTGCTCATGGCTGCAAACTCTCGGTTATCTGCATAGGTTAGAGCTTATGTCACCAAATCTCAGCTGTCGGTGAGTTTAAGCACGGGGCCGTGAGAGCCGAGCCGCACGGGTTCAGATCTGGGCTCTACCGGGTACCAGTGATTGATCATGGACAACTTATTTCACCTCTTGGGGCCTCAGTTTCCCCCTCTGTAAAATAAGTTCAAAACTTGCACATATGCCATCCGGCCACTGCAAGAACTGAGTGGTTGCTTGTAAAGCACTTGTAAATGTCCAGGACACAGTCGACATTCGAGAAATGCTTTTCCATCCTTGCCAGGTGGCTTAATAATGTTTCCCATTTTGTTAGTCAGTGTTTGGCATGCTAATGCTGGGTAACAAGCCCCCTCAGTGCCTCACTGGCTTTCAACAGCAAGGGTTATCCATCACTCTGGGCTGCGGGCGGGTTTGCGTCTGCTCTGAGGGTCTCTCCTTCTCTCATTCCCGAAGTCAGGAGGAAGGAGCAGTGACCGCCGGAGGCGTTACTTCTGAGGCTGGCGGGCAGGACAGTGAGGGGGTGCTGGGGAATCACCAGACACCTCTTAGGGCCATCGATGGCACCCCGAGCACCTGCCACTTCCACCCGTGTCCCAGGGCACAAAGTCATCCTCATGACTGAGCCTGGAGCCCACAAAGCAGAGATGTGGACTTTGCCCACGGGGAGCCATGGCCAGTGTGGGGGTGAGGGAAGGGAGACCGCACAACCGACACGGTTTCCTGCCCGCTCCCGTATAACCCAGTGTTAGGGTCCCTCGGACGGAGCATTCGTGTTGCCGTCTGATTGAATTCCTGGGAGGGTAACACGGGTGAGCGATATGAGCATTTTCCTGCCACTTCGTAAAACGTTGCCGAGTTGCCCTCCAGAAAGATCGAACAAATTTACCCCTCCTAGAAGTGTGCGAGCCTGACCTACAGCTCCATCCCGTATACAGGAAATTATCTTTTTCCATCTTAGCTAAGTTGATAGATAAAAATAAGGCCAACGATGATGGTGGCGTTCGCATCGCAGTAGATCCCTGGTTTGGATTGTTGTGGGGGGTCTGCTCTGGGAAGTCAGAAGGGCCTCGGACAGGTGTGACCACGCTCCTCACCCTGTCCACTCTGTGCCGTGGGCAAATGAGCCTGCCCTTGACCCGGGGCTGGGCCGTGTGGCCTGCGCTGGCCCCTGGAACATGCCACGCTCACGTGGCCGCTGCCGTGTGCTGCAGGGGTTCTCTCTGCCCTTCCCCTACCTTGTTCCTCCCGTCCGTATGGGAGCGGCCCGTCCCGGGGAGCCGCTGCCCTTCCTCCTGGGTTCTGGAATGAGAACACACGTGGAGTCCATTTCAGCTGAACCGTGGCAGTTCCCGAATGAGAGCAAGAAAGAATGTTTCTTGCTACAAATGAGCAAGATATTAGGATTGTTGGTTACTGTGGAAAAACCTGCCAATACAGTATGTGATTGGACGGACATCGACCTCTCAATGGGGACCTGAAGGGTTGGGGTTTACAGGCGAAAGGGCCTGGATGGGATTTTTCTTAGTTTGGGCTCCTGTGTGGAGGAGGTGGACTGGAGAGAGATCTCAGGGACAGCTCTGGCAGGGGTGAGGTGTGCAGGGTGCAGCAGCATGGGAGGTGGGGGAGAGGGGTCCGAGGGAGCTGCAGTGAGCCCCTTGCAGGCAGGGGGAGCCCCAGAGCTGGGAGGGCCCTGCAGAGGCTGCTGGGATTGAGATTGAGGCCGGGTATCCCCCTTTCCACTGGAGGGGATGCCCTCTGCAGGGGTGGAGGTGAGAGGGGAGAGCTGCTCCGGGGAGCTCTGGGCAGCAGGAGGAGGGAATGCCTCGCAGCGGATGGGAGGGTCTGGCTGCTGAACCACTCGCTCCCTGCACTGATCACAATCGATGCTGGTGCTGGACAATCCCAAGGGCCCTGAGGGGTTAGCGTGGACGCCCCTCAGGGAGGTGCCGTATTTGCACGAGGTCGCACCTGGCTGGGAGTTAGGGTCCCACCTCTTTCGGGAGGGGGGCACCCGTCAGCATCGTCATTCGGGTGGGTAATAACTGCCCACAATATCCGAGAAACGGCCCCACACCGGGGGCTGACGGGATCTGACTATTGTGTTTGAGACTGCTGTCTTTTTTTGTGCCAGAAGCTTTTAGTCTTCTGAGAGGGAAGCAATTTAGAAAATGATTCAGCAAACAGTTTGGCAGATGTTTCCTTGGGCTGCTGGGTTTGTAGAACGTGCTTTGTCTTTAGAATTGATCAAATCTGGTTGGAGTCCCACCTCTGCCCCTGCCCCACTCCCAGCTGTGGGACCCTGGGGGTCAGCAGAGGGGGCAGCTGGGGGGACGGGGCCCTGTCACCTCTCCATTCCCGGGGGTGGGGCGAGATGACGCCCTCCTCCCGGGGAAGAGGTTGGGAGGATGAGGCCAGGCAGTGGTTTTGTGGATTGTGAAGTACTAGTGGGTCTGGGATGTGCTTCAGCCCTGGGCCTGGGGACATGGAGGTGACAGGGTGGGGTCCTAGGTCCTCGGCACTCCCCCCCCCCCTCCCCGAGGAGGCCACGGCCCAGCGGGAGCCAGCCAAATCGACCAGCGATCAGGGGGGGCTGCACCAAGTATGCCACCATGCAAGGAAACACGGGGCGAGGGCCAGCCGTCGGGGAGGGACATGGGAGCCGGGTTTTGAACATCAAAACCAGCTGGCCACCAGCTGGCCAAGAGGGGGCGTGGGAAGAGCGCGTGCAGAGCCGGAGGGGCGCGGGTCCAGGGCGGCAGGTAAACCCAGCAAGACGATAGCCTGAAGCGCGTATTTGGCTTCGTGTTCGGGATTTCTGACTCCCCCGTTTTCTCTGGTTCTTGAGACAGAAGGCCCTGAGGCACTGCAGGCATGAGAAGAGAGGGTCGCGGGGAGGCCTCACGTCCACTTGGAGCGGAGCCAGAGGGGTCCCGCCCTGTGCTGGGGGGAGCGGGAGGCTGGTGAGGCGTGGCCCCTGAGGGGGCGAGACTGACGCAGGGAGGTGTGGGGTCACGTGGAAAGGGCGTGGTCAGCATCTGCAAGGGGTCGGGCCTCCACCTCCGCCAGCACCAAGGCCCCATGGGCAGGGTCGGTGACGCCTTCCAGGCCTCCACGCCAATGGCGGGCCCACGGGGACACGCCATCTCAGTGGCCTGGGGTCCTTGTGAGATCCTGCAGAGAGAGGATGGGCACCTCCTCGGGTGGGGTGTGTGTGGGGGGAACTGAGGGCCAGCCTTTGTGAGACCCTCCCCGATGTAAACGGTGAGGTCCGAGCGGCATGGGGGTAGTGGCCAGAGATGAGATGAGGTTGAGGGGAGTCCGGCCATCCAGAGGGGGCCTCAGCCAGGTCGAGCTCGATACTGTGCAGAGTTACTGATGACCCCCAATCAGGGCATGATGGCGTCATGGTGCCGTTGAAAGCCGATCCCGGCTGCTCGGTGGAGAACGGACAGGATGGGGAGCCTACCTCCTCAGGTTCTCGCATGCGATGAGGTCTGAGCTCGGACCAAGGAGGTGGGAGTGGAGACGAGCAGCTTGACCCAAGAGCCCCTTAGAGACGCAGCCGGCAGCTCTGAGCCCTTTGCTCCCCCGGTGATGGGGGTGCAGCTGCAGCGGGGAGAGCGGGCTGGCCCCCGCTGGGCCACGTAGCCGTGCAGGCCGTTTATTCATTCAAGGAACAGTCACGGAAGGCCCAGTGTGTACCCGAGAAGGGCTGCACAAATAGGAGTGGTCTGGGCCCATTTGGAGCTCGTGGTCTGATAAAATAGACATAAAGCATGAGGACACACAAACAGAATGCACAAAGTGATTGCAAATTGTGCACAACGCCAGTCACACTGTTGCATTCGCAGCAGGGAAAGGGGAGAGGAGAGGGGTGCAGAGGGGAAGACTGGAGAGTCATGCGAGAGAATGGGGGCACTGGGAATACCCGTGGAGGGAGAGTCTCTGGGCTGGGAGCACACCCCAAGGGCAGGTGCTGCTCCAAGCGCTCTGTAAGAGCAACTTATTTAATCTTTCTGACAACCTTAAGACACATTCCTATGTGCCCATTTTCTAGATTGTGAAAACTGAGGTCTGGAAAGGCTGAGTCACACACCAGGAAGTCACAGGGATGAGCTTATGAACCCAGTGGTTCCCTCGTGCCTCTGCGGCCCATAGGGAGCACCCAGAAGTCTGGAGGTGGGAGTCAGGTGTGGGGCTAGTGTTCTGAGCAGAAGGTCCTGGGTGGGGACTGCCTCCCTCAGCATCCTCCCCTCGGCGCCCTTTATTCTGACCTTTATTCTGGTTTCCTGCCCTCCCCTCTACTCTTCTGAGTAAGGCCTGATCTTAGCATCTCGTGGGGTGGGGACGACTCTGCTCTCTGGGCTTTGCTCTCTCAGGACGCCTCCAGGAACATCTCGAATGTGGGACTTGGTTTCTGGAACGCGAGTCCCAGGATGCTGTGTAGATGGTGGCCCGCGCAGCAGTCACCTTCCCGTGGCTGGCCCAAGGAGGCGCGCTTGCTCGGGGACTGTGGGATGAGATTCTTCTCCAGCCTGAGAGCAGGAAACAGCAGATGCCACTCACCAGGCTCGCCCTCCCCTTGACAATGGCCCAGGGTTAAATGCCAGGCTCAGCCCCGGACTCAGACCTTTAAGACCAGAGCAGACACCCGGCGCTGGAGCCCAACAGACCCGAGACACACTCCGTGGACGACGGTGGAAATGCCAGCCTTCCTCCCAGAGGCTGACGCCTCCTTCACTCGGAGAGTCAGGGCAAGCCGGAGACACGCACCTGGTCACGGGCACCTGTCCAGACTCCGGGAAAGGGGCCAGCCCATCCTCCGCCCTTGCCTTGTTCCCAAGCAGTCGGTACTTCTTTGGATTCCAACAGGTTACACGGGCCCGGAGTTTGGGGCCGAATGCGCAGTTAGTGGAAGAGATCAAGGCGAACAGAGGGCCGTGGAGCATCTGGAGAAGGTCCCCTGAGCACCCGGGGCGAGCCAGGTTCTGTGCCCAGTGCTGGAAGCGGTTCTGGCCTTGAGGAGTTTCCAGCCCAGCGGAGGGCCAGATCCGTGCAAAACGGTTTATCTCCGCACAGTATGTACCCCCACACAGCCATTCTCGGGGTGTCTCGGGAGCATAAAGGAGGGCGACAAACTGCTGCCGACTGTGTGAGAACATCTAGCCACAGGCTTTCGGACTGGGCCATAAACGGGCCCATAGAACACGTGACCAGAAGCCAGCCCGCCCCTGGACGAAATACACGGAGCGGCTGCTTCCCCCCATTAAATAGCAGGCAGAACGGGGCTGCCGCCCTTCAGAGAAGCGCCTAAAAGCAGCTCCAGGTCTCCCAGCCAAATGCGCCCAGAGAATGGAGCCCCAGCATAGAGCAGGGGCCTGGCTCTGCAAAGGAAACGTTGGACTGGGGGGCTGTTGCCCCAGGGGTTTGGGAGGTTGTGGGGCAGGTCACTAAAGAGGGGTTGAGTATTTTCAAAAGGAACCCCGGAAATCTGAGTGGGGGTCCCCTGGGGCTTTAGGTGAACACTCAGGGGACCGCGTAGGACCAGATTCCACAAGGCCAGGGCGCAGGGAGCTGCACGCGGGTTCTGGAGGGCGCAGAGGGCATTGCAACCAGCCCCAGTGGATCAGTCTCACCAAATATCCTGGGCGGGCTGTGGAGGCTCCAGCAAGACAACACCTTAGCCCTCGGCTAAGGACGACTCTAGACCCTTCCTGACAAAGCCGGAAAGAGACACCTGAGAGCATCAGGGAGAAACACACAAGTAAATGCCACGCCTTCCAGAATGAAACCCCAGACTTTTCATGGGAAATAAAATAAGCCAGACTGTCAACGGCATGGCAGTCGTGATGCCCGGCACATAATAAAAAGTCATCTAGACAGGTGCACGGCCAAACTGTGGTCTTTTTGTGATGCAGTGTCAGCTGGCAGCAAACAGAAAGGAACTGTGGACACACACAGCATGAGGCTCAAAATCTGATGCTAAGTGAAGGAGTCCAGACACAGAATATGTACATTGAAGATGCCATTATGGGCGCCTGGGTGGCTCAGTGGGTTAAGCCTCTGCCTTCGGCTCAGGTCATGGCAGGGTCCTGGGATCGAGCCCCGCATCGGGCTCCCTGCTCAGGGGGGAGCCTGCTTCCCCCCTCTCTGCGCCTGCCTCTCTGCCTGCTTGTGATCTCTCTCTCTGTGTCAAAATAAATTTAAAAAATCTTTAAAAAAAATTTAAAAAATAAAGATGCCATTATATGAAGGTCTAGGGCAGGCGAAACTAAGCTCTGGAGATAGAGGTCGCCACGATGGTTACCTCTGGGGTGGCCAGGGATTGACCCACACAGGCCACAACGTGATAGAGATACTCTGTATCTTCACTGGGCTCTGGCTTCATCAGCTGTATCTATTTGTTAAAGTCGATTGTATTTCAGATCTGTGTCTTTTACCAAATGTAAATTATACACCCATAATAAACTGAAATGGACCCGAACAGTTTGCCAGGTGAAGCGAGGGCTGCTGGCCAGTAATCATCATGGCAAAGGCAGGGAGACATCAGGGGAATGGTGTGCTCTGTGGACGTTGAATTATCTTGTTGGGCCAGACGACTAAGAAGTTTGATTGGGGGATGATCTAGTTAGACGATCTGGCCATCTGGGGTCTCTGCACCTGCTGCTCCTGCTCCCTAGAGGGCTGTGCTCCCAGATATTCATGTGGCAGGGACTTCTCCTTACTCAATTCTCAAATGAGAGTCCAAGGAAGACTTGACCATTCCACGTGAAATGCCCAGCTCAGTCTGCCCTGCTTCCCAGTGTGTCCCCCTTTCTTGTCTTCGAAACACTTCTTATTTTATTAAGTTATCCTGTCTAGTTTCTGTGTGTAATACGTGACTTCCCTGTTAGATTGTAAGTTCCAGGAAAGAAGGGGCCACACTTAATATGCTCTTGCACCCACCAATACCCACGGGATGAACAAACAGGTGAATGAATGAGCGGTGTCACTGCTTTCTAGTTCATGATTCATAGTTCACGATTACCTGCGTTTGCCTTTTATTTGGGCATTTAAGCAGTTTCTAGTTTTCACTGCTATATATACTATGGCAATCCATCATAGGACCACATTCGTGCGTTTTTGTCAATTTATGGTTGCGTGTGCCCAGTGGGGAGAAAGAGCGGTTGTAAGAAATTATTGAGATGAAAAATATTCATGATGGAGCCTCCCATTTTCGAGCACCTGCCCTGTCCCAGTCCCTGTGCACGTGCTTTGCCTCCGCTTCGCTGCCACCTTCCCTGCTGGCTCTCGGACTCAGAACAGGGGTGTCTTTGATGTGCATGCAAACTGATATTACCAGCAAGAAGCAGGAGGCTCTCCATCAGGCGGTTGGCTCCCCTTAACTCTTTGGACACAAGAGGCAGGAGTTCGCGTCCCTGGACATGAAGTTGGGGTTCTGGTGGAGATTAGTGGGGTGGTGGCCAGCAGGGCCTGCCTCCAAGGTGTGGCTTTGCCCCTGAGCGCGTGTGGCTCAGTGAGCCGCTGCCCCCTTGCACCTCTGTCCCTGCATCTGCAAAATGGGGGTGACAACGGCCACCACTTCAAAGGGTAGAGGACCAAATGCAATGATGCAAAGCGCCTGATGGCCGGCATGCTAGGCATGTCCTCCAAAAGGTGACCTTTGTGCTCATGCCGCCGAGCATCTATGACGATGAGGTGTTGGCCCCTGGGGCCACTCCTTACATCCTGCCTTTCTGGATCACCCTGTACATCAGTGGGTCCCTGGACCATGGGAGACCAGCTGAAAAGTCCTTAGAAGGGCTGACACTGCCCAGACACCTCACTCAGATTGCAACGCCAGGATGGCTATGACCACCAGATGCCGTGTGACCTTCCTCACTCGTTCACCTGGGCGCCAACACTGTCCGGAGCCTGGGCCCATCCAGCCAGGGAAGAGACCAAGGACACCGGGCCACAGGCGCTGCCCCCACCCAGAGCTTGGCAGGGCACGCTCCGCGAGCAGGGGGTGGCTCCTCTCTGTGGAGGAGACTGTCATGCTATTTCTCTCTAATGATTTCCTTGAGTTAATTTACCTTGATTACAGTTACAGTTTGCTGTGTCATATTCCTGAGTCGCAGAGATGCCGCAGGGGCCCACATGTGGCTCGCTGCGACATGAAAGTGTGGCGAAGACAGCAGAATGTGACAAGGACATGGGCTGAGTCCACAGCCATGGACCCCTAGGAAGGCGCGGCCGTGCGGGTCCTGGGGAGTGAATCTGCCTGCACGCTGATTTTGCACAAGCAGCTGAAACACAAAAGCATGCATCAAAGTCGGGTAGGTCCAAATATCTGAAAAATTGATCTCACCGCCCCAGTGAGCTCTCATCCCCAGGGCTCAGGACAGTATGTTACGAAACTCTGCAAAACAACGGCCTGGGGCTGAAGAAGATTTCTCTTCTTTTTTTTTAAAAAAAAAGTAGGGATCCCTCTGGCAAAGAATGGAGTTTGGACATGCACCAAAGCAGACCTGACACTGCACAATTGAATAATTTTGCTAATAAAGGCTGAAACGAGACCAAAACTGTATCATTCAAAGCAGCCCTCTCTACAGCACAGCGGAGGGAGCCAAGTTATTGCGGCTTTTAATAACCACACACTTAATACCAAATATCAGGCCCAGAGAGAAAAGCAGAGGAGCTCCTAGCAAAATCCTCGTTCAGATGACGTTTTGGGACCGTGCCTCGTGGCAAGGACATGCCGTGTGTAAGGAGCGGGTCCTGTGCGTGCACCTGCCAGCAAACACTTGTCCTCACCCAGGAAAATCTGCTGCTGCGAGGAGGATGAATCAGCTGCCAGCAGGGCTGGTGCAGATGATGGTGGTTTTGAAGAAAGTCCTGGTAATCAGGGCTGGCATTCACTGAGCACGAGCCGGGGCCAGGAAGTGCTAGAGGCACTTTATAAGAATCAGGCAAGCCTGACTTTTATTTATTTATTTTTTTAATGACACGAATTTATTTACTTAACGGAAGATACTTTCATTATCCACATTTTACAACTGGCAAGCCCCCGGCCCCCGCAGGTGAGCTGGCTTGCCCTGGGGACACCGCCAGTCGGCCGCGGAGGGGGCGTGGGCTGACACTTTCCAGTCCTCTGTGTAGATTCCTTGGTGCCAGACTCTCCCATGGGAGTTTTGAACAGAGAGCCGATGGAAGGCTTTTCTTCTTGACACGGATGAAGTGAGGAAATGCAGCTCCTAAGATTTCAGGTGGCTCGTTCAAGCATCTTGAGGCTCTGTTTAGTATCTATGTGGTGTCTCAAAGACCCCGGATCTGTCACTTTAGGAGAGGAAGGTCACAGACGCCTTCAAAAGACCAACCATAGTGAGCACTTCTGGAAAAGGATTCGAGGACTGAGCATATTTGAAAGATTGCATGCACATGCTGCAATAGAATGTATGACATTTCCAGAACTGAGCGCGGGAGAAAAGTGGGTTAGGAGCCCGTTCACGGCTGCCACCCACACTGTGACGCTCCAGTCTGAGTGTCTGGCTAAGTGGCAAAGCGCTGGCATTCATTTGCTGTGATATTAGGTGATGAGTACATATTACAACGACTGGATTAGGTTATTACCCTCGTGTGCGTGTAGGCATGCGAGCTCTCTCCGTGACGCCCGGCCCGGGTTTGACTCGAGCCCCCGTCATTGTTAGGAACGGCCATCGTGTACTTCCTGCCGCTGTCAAGCCTGGTCCCCGCGAGTGGGGATTTTCTAATTCAGCAGCAAGAATGAGTTGGGAAAGAAAACTCATGCACATCGCATCTCTCCATCCTCGAGAAAGCTACGGCCGCCTCCGTAGACATGCAGAATGATTTAATCTCTCAAATTTACAGGAAACGATCATTACTATTACAGTTTTTAAAGCACTGACTTTACTTTCATTGCTTTGAAGAAGTGGGATGATGGCCTTGAGAAAACGGCTCCCTACGCTGTTGGGCCCGGACGATCTGCTCCCCTTCCGTGGGGCCCTCCCCCCGGGGTGGGGGTCACAGTCAGATCCCAGCTTCGGGGCCCGGGTCAGGTCACCTCCTCGATGGGCACCAACACCCGCTTAGCTCTCCAGTCTGGAAGTCTTACCCGATATACCTGACGCCCTCTCCCGCACCTTCTCTTCCTGATTCATCACCAAGTCTGGGTGACTTGACCTCTTCACTGTATCCAGAGTCTGACCACCACCCACATCCCAGCGGCAGCCCTCAACCTGAGCCCCCTCTCTTGGCTGCGCCGTGCAGACAGCATCCTCTTGGGACACGCGCTGGAGTCCTCCCAACCCCTTTTCCTCCACTAGCCCGGATGGCTGTATCAGAGTGTGGATGCCCTCTCCCCTCGCTCAGCACTGTGACCTCCCGTCATAGTTCCTGCTCCGGGCTATTGCTTCGAGCCACTTGTCTGCATTAGCTCATCCAATCCCACAAGAAGGGAGATTCTGGCCAGTGTGCCTTGAAAGCAAAGGTCCCAGAAAGCCGGAGAAAGAGCTCAGGGAGAGCAAGGCAGGCCGGGAAGCTAACACAGCTCAGTCCCACCCACCGAGTCCCCCAATCATGTAGAAGGCCCTGGAAACCATGTGCCTGGATAACATGAAGGAGGGTGCCCACCACTGACCTCTGCCCCCGCCCCCAGCTGGCTGAGGACTGCCCTGAGTGACAGGGAGTCCCCTCCATTTGCAGGCTCCCTTTTGGGAGTCTTTGGGGGCAGGCTGAGGGAGCTGCCCCAGCTCACAAGTGGGGAGACTCAGGGAGTAATGGATACTCGGCATGACTGAGGCCACCAAAGGTGGGGGGAGGGGAGACCTGGAGCAAAACAGTCTCTTGCACCAGTAGGTGCTACTGTTACCCTCTCTTTGCAGACGCAGAGACAGAGATCCAGGGAGGTCAGTGGCTTGCTGAAGGTTACACACAATTAGCATAAAGACCAAACTGTCCATCTGGCCTGCAGCATCTCTGTAAGACCCACCCCGTCAGATGAACACCTACTGGGGGCAGTGACTGATGGGGGCCTGTGTATAAATACCCCGTCTCCCTCACCCCTCCTCAGGGTCACTGGGCACACGTCCTGAAGGGGCTCCCACGGCCCCCAGCTTCCCTGGGGCTGGTGAGATCGGAGCTCCTCAACCCCACGCCACCCCAGAGTTGAACTGCAGTCCTGGGTCCCTTTGGTTCCATGCTGTTCTTTTGAGTGAATGGGACAAGGGCCCAGCCACAACTTTGGCTCCTCTTCCATTCACTGTCTATGTCCGTAACCGACTGTCTGACTCTACAAGTGGTTTGTTGTGTCTACACTGGCTGAATCCGGGAGTCAGGCCCTAGCCCTGGCCAGCGTGCAGGATGCTTCTGAGGAGACCCCGAACTAGATCGTTTCCTGCTTATCCTAATGTCTACTACACTAGAAAAGCCTCATGAGGACCGTGGATAAATCACACACTTAAGGTTTTAATTTTAATAATTTTGATTTAAAGGTAAATGTTAAGTAGTTCCTTAAGTTGTGCACTGAGAGGTGGTCCAGGGATGTGGCACCAATCAAGGGGTGATGGACTGATGCCTGTGACTGAGAAACGTGCTGTGTCCACTTCCATTCTCACTGTCCTTCCCTTAGTTGAAAATCCCAAAGGCTTCCTATTTCCCTTATGGTAAAACCCACTCTTTCTTATCTGGCTGTAGAAGCCCTGCCCACTGGCCCCACCCTGCTCACTGACCACGCCCACTCGCCTTGCCCCACTCATTGGCCCCACCCCTCCACTGCCCTGCCCGCGGCCGCTGTTCACTGGCCCCACCCACTGGCCCCGCCCCACTCAGTGGCCCCGCCCACTCCCTGCTCCCTCTGCCCAGAATGCTCTTGCCCATTCTTCTCATTGCTGACTCCTTATCGCTCTCCTCCTAGCCGGGCACATCACCTCCTCAAAGAGGCCTTGCTTGGTGCCCCAACCTAAACAAGCCTCCCAGGCGTTCCCGATGACATCTCATGGCACCTGGAGCCGTGCAGAATTATCGTGGCATGTGTTTGTTCCCTTGCGTGTTGTCTGCCCCACCTCCAATGGACTCTACGCTCTGTGAGAGCAGGACATCAGTTTGTCTTTTCGACAGACATCTCCCGGTCTGGAACAGTGGCGGTGCTTACTAGTCACGTGGTTGAAGGCGTCCTTCCTGCCAGCCAGCAATCACCCCCCCACCCCCGTCCCCCCAACAGTCACTCTATCAGAAAGGGTTCGGTAGTATTGGCTCTCCCGTCTCCCTGGGCGGGAAGAGGCAGAGTTACCTGGGGTACATCCTATGTGGCTCTAGCTGTTTTCATGACCCAGCTGCAGACCCTGCTCTCTAGGGACCTGCTCTTGAGAATTCTCCTCTAACATTTCCAGTTAAATCCCTACCTGTGGTGCCTCAGTTCCTGGATTTGCAAATGGCCCCCACCCTCATGCAGTTACCCTAGTGCTTTGTGGCTTACCAACTGGAGTATCTATTTCTCCAGTGCTTGGCGCACCCTCAGCCTTCTCCCCAGAAAGACTCAAGTTGTACAAACTCTATTTCTCCAACTCTGAGATGGCCCCAGGCCTAAGGTACACCACTGATTTGGTAAGAGTTTTTCAGGAAACCAGCAAACACTATAAATGCAAGATTAGAAACAACTCACTGACAAGAGCATACCCCCTCCTACACAATTCCATCCCAACTTCTCAATTTCTTTCTGCTTAATGCCATCAACATTTAGCCTAAAATTTCTTCCGAGCCACACTTGGCTGTCTCAGTGGCACATATACCGATGCTTTCCCAATCCTGCGTTTGTGATCTGACATCTCTTTCAGATCTGGCCATATGGAGGAATCCTGGGGCCTGGAATAGGAGTGGGAGTTTTATTCCCCCCCTTAACTGAGTTACTTATCACTAGAAGTTAAAACATCTCCTTCTGAAAGGCAGCCAGAGCTTTAGAGAGAGGGATGTTTGGCTTTGAATGATATTCCTTTTGGCAATTGGATTGATCACCCGAATCTTGGGACTCCTGACATCTATTCTGGGAGATTTGGCAAATCACCTGTCTTTAATGCGTTGGGCAGGTGTGTGACAAGAATGGGGATCACACACAATTAGCTTTCAGTCTTTTCGTCTGTTGCTGTAGCTCAGGAACCAACTCGAAGAAGTTGGGAAATATGTTTGGGATGGTTTGACATAAACTATATTCTAAGAAATAATTACGGAATTCATTGGTAGGATGTGGGCGAAGTGCCTCGAAGAGAGAGGCAAACCTTTATGGGGGTCCACGGGACAGCCGATGAATTAGGGCAGGCTTCGAGTAAAGAAGCTGAGATAGATTATTGTTCAGGAATCTTCACTCCCTGCTCCCACCTCCATGAGTGAGGTTTCTTCTCTGCCTCATCGATGCTTGGCCCGGTCACAGACCTGCTTTGGCTCCGTGGTGACTGATACTAATTCTGTGCTCTTTGACTTTAGGCTCAACCACGTGGCTTGTTTTGGTCAGATGAATATTAGCGGGTGTTCTGTGTGAAGTCAGGACTCGAATGTGCCTGTGAAATGGGCTTGCCATTTTGGGTGTCTTCCATCCCATAAGAAGGACGTTCCCTTGGGTAGCTGCTGCCTCTTTAGCCTACATCCCCCAATTAAACACAGGCAGAACACATCTGGATTCAATACACCTACAGCCTAGAGTCTAGCCCAGCCCGGTCCTTGTTGGCTGACCTCCAACCAGCCACAAGGAGATGGGAGGAAATAAATGATTGGAGTTTCATGCCACTGAGGTTTGGGTTAGTTTCTTATGCAGCACTCTTATGCCTATAGCTGACTGATACGGATACAGACATAGTTCCAAATATAAGCCTTCAAATCCAAAGACTCAAAAGAAATCCAGTACAAGCACTGACTTGGGATTGAGCTGCTGGTCACATAGACTACTCGGCATCAGGCTTTATTTCTATATGGACAACTCAGGATTTTTCTAGGCCACGTGCAGGAACCAACTAGGAGAGAATGTTTGGCTTTAATCCTTCATCATTCTGTCCTATTATGATATTGTGATTTATAATAAGAGATATATATTTGGTCTTAATCCAAGTTCCTGGCTCAGAGCTCCCAAAATCCTCCTTGGAATTTCCTAAGTGACGAGAGAGATAAAAGTGGAAGGAGTGTCTTGTTCATAACAAGCTGCTTTCAGTCGCACGGAGTTCATGTTAATGAGGTGACTTTTGGAAATCCCCAAAGGATGAGGGCTGGTTGCCAGGAAACCAGCTGTGTGATTAGAGGGTTGGAACTTCAAGCCCCCTCTACCGCCTCTGACTTCCAGAGAGGGGAGAGGGGCTGGAGGTTGAGCTAATCACTAATGGCCAGTGATTTAATCAACTGTGCTCGTGTAATGAAGCTGCCATAAAAATCCCTAAAGTATGGAGTTCTAAAAGCTTCCAGGTCACTGACCACATGGAGATTCTGGAAGGGTGGTACACTTGGAAGGGGCATGGAGGCTAAGCATCCCTTCCTAGATACCTTGTCCTCTGCATCTCTTCCAACCGAATGTTCCCAAGTTGTATCCCTCATAACACATTGGGAATCTAGGGAGTTAACTATTTTCCTAAGTTCTGTGAGCTGCTCTCACAAATTATCTACCCTGAGTAGGGGGCTGTGGGAGCCTCCAATTTATAACAGTTCAGTCGTAAGCATGAGTGACAATTTGAACTTGTAATTGGCATCTAAAGTGGGGGCAGAGCTGCCCTCTTAGCGCAGTAGGCAGCGTGTCAGTCTCATAAAGTGGGGGCAGTCTTGGGGACTGAGTCCTTAACCTGTGGGGTCTGGTGCTACCTCTGGGTAGGGGGTGTCAGAGTCGAGTTAAATTGCAGGACACCCAGAACGTGTCCTCCAAGAACTGGAGAACTGGTTGGTATGGGAAACCCCCACACTTTTGGTGGTCAGAGTGTGGAGAGGAGCAGAAGGAAACAGACTTGGCCTCTAGAGTTGAATGCTGATAGGAGAAACAGACAGTTTGACTTTCACTTATCAGAAAAATTAACATGGAATCAGGGGTGCATATTTATGTTCAAACCTAAATGCTTGTGGTGCTACCAGTGTCCGTAGATTTGCGAGGTGGCAAGGGTGGGCAGACACCCAGGGAGGCTGCTCTCACAGCTCTGGTCTCTGCAACTCGGTCACCCAATGCACGATGGCCGACTTAGCCCACTCTAAAATGGGAAGTTCTGGGGACAGTTGGTCACCCTATGCCCCACCCCAGGCCTGGGGACTGGGTAGACCCATGACACCCATCATGAGATGAATTCACTCATCCCAGAAACATTTACATGTTGAAATGATGTGTTTCAGGATTATGGAAATACTGTGTCTTCAGCAAACAAGACAAAAATGGTGAGAAGATAAGGATGCTGGGGGTGATCTGTGAAACCCACACTATTTCCTACCCTTCCTCTTCAAACTCGCTGCATGTCATTAAAAAGGATGGATTTTTAACGGACGTTAATGCACAAGGACAAAGACAACAGGAGAGGGGGAAATGGAAATAAGATTTGGAAAGCAGGAAGGAAGATGGGCAAAAGCATATTAATCCAACTGTAATTACAATATAAACATCTTGGGAGGAGGGAGAGGAAGCCTGTGCATGTGTGTGTGTGTGTGTGTGTGTGTGTGTGTGTGTGCGCGCGTGCGTGTTTGTGTGTCTGAGAAAGAGAGAGAGACAGAGAGAGATGGTGTGGTGTTTGCAGCCATGACAGGAAACCAAATCATCACCTTCCGTAATGGGAAGTTGATAGAAAAAGGCTCAGTTTAAAAAAAAAAAAAAAAAGATTTATTGATTGATTGACTGATTGATTTTATTTATTTATTTGAGACAGTGAGAGAGGGAGAGCGGGCACAAGTCAGGAGCAGAGGGAGAGGGAGCAGCAGACTCCCCAGTGAGCAGAGAGCTGTGACATGGGGCTCCATCCTAGGACCCTGAGATCATGACCTGAGATGAAAGCAGACGCTTAACTAACAGCCACCCTGGCATCCCAAGATTTATTTTAGAGAGCCGAAATCAAGAGTCAGATGCTTAACCGACTGAGCCACCATATGCCCTAATAAAGCCTAAATTTAAGTAATCAGTAACAATGTAGGATGCTGTTCACAGATATAAGGTAAATGTAGAATCATCAGGCAGGAGGACATATTTTGGGCAGTGGGGTTGGGGGTCAGGGGTGAGGGTTGCTGTCTTTAGTAAAGAATAATTGTAGAGTGATTTGATTCTTTAACCTATGTAAAACTTAGACAAAAGCAAAAGCGTTGAACAGAGGACCCACTTGGGAACACGAGGACACAGCACAGGAATATGGTGGGCCACTGTGGATTGGACATGTGCGTTTTCTTGATGGCTAGTGAAGCTGGATGGTTTTTTCTCCCCCTGTGTTTGCTGGTCTGTTGGGGTTCTTCTTCTAAAAACTCCTCTTCACAGTCTTTCTTCATGTTTCTATTGAATAATTATCTTTTTGTTAATGATTGGTAGGCACTGTCTATACATTCTGGATACTAATCTTTGCCAGTCATAACTTATGCAGTTATCTGCTCTCATCTTTACTTTGGCTTGTCTTCATTTTACATTGCGTGTGTGTGTGTGTGTGTGTGTGTGTGCACGAGCACGTGCACAGAAGTCTTACATTTTGATGAACTGAATTTATCAATCTCTTCCATGTAGCTTGAGTTTTAGTGTCTTATTTAAGAGATTCTTCCTAACTCTATGGCCAAAATTATATACTTCTATATTTTCTTCTAAAAGTTTTAAAATTTTTGTACTCACTTTTAGGTCTTTAATCTCTGTGCAATTGAATTTTGAATAATGTATGGAAATAAATACAGCAGGGAAAATGTGAAAAAATTAATGAACTGGAAAATATACCTGAAAAAATTCTCTGAAATCCTGAAAAGGGGGACAAAGGGGTGGAAAGTAGGAAAGAGATGTTGGGAGACACAGATAATAGAGATCCTAGATTGAGAAGGATTAGCAATCTCTATGTTCCAGAAGAGGGGCAGTGACTGTATGTGACTGAGCAACATTTGACGTGTTTGCTGACAAATTTCCAAAACTGATATGAGACACCAATCCTTGAAATCAGGAAACCCAATCAATTCTAAATAGAATAAAGTCAAGAAAGTCACACATAGATAAAGTGGAAGAAGAGGAGTGAGCGAGGGAGGGAGGGAGAAAGAGAAGGAGGGAGAGACAGAAGGAGGGAGATAGAGAGAGAGAGAGAGAAGGAGAGGGAAGGAGGGAGAAAATGAGAATGATGGCTGACTTTCACCAGCAAAAGTGGTAGTCCGAAAACAGTGGAAAGCATCTTCAACACAAAGAAAGAAATTGTCTATCTGACTCAGTGCCTAGTACCCTTATGACCCCAGAGGGGTCCCAACAGCCCTGAGCTGGCCTGCTGGATGTGCTCCAGAGGTACTAACTTTAGGGAGGCATGCCCCCCACCTGCTTCTCTGTCTTCTTGCACCAACACACAGGTACACAAAACACAAGTGTGTAATTTACTAAGTAATTGCTAAGGGAAACATCACCCAGGCTAAGAACCAGCCTGTTGCCTGTGGTCTACAAGACTCTGCCTCTTCCTTATGATGACCCCTGTCCCACCCCCTGGGGGTCACTATCCTGATGTTTACAGCAACAACTGTCTTGCTTTTCTTAGCACATTTACTGCCTGTATATGTCCCTTTAAGAAATAGAGTGTGGTTCCCCTGGTTTTGAATTTTATATAAAGAGATTCTACAGTATGTACTCTGGTGCCTTCTTTCATTCATGATGTTTGGCAGTCTCATCCTAAATGCACCCCAGATCTACAGAAGTAATCAGAAACTCTGGGTGTGGGGTCAACCCTTCCGGGTGATTCCGATGTAGGATAAAATTTGAGAATCACTGCTCTGCATGACTGCACTTTGTTTTTCCAGTCTACTGTTGATGGGCATTTATGTTATTTCCAGGTCTTTGCTAGGATAAATGTCACCCCTATGACCAGTGTCACACGGGTTTCCCAGGGCATTCATGCATGAGATTGAGGGGCCAGACTTCAGCTCTGCCTGTCTCACCTTTCCTAGTTCATGCCAAGTTGTTTTCCAAAGGAATTAACATCAGTCTGGGTCCAAGCAGAAGACAAAAGACATGCTCAGTCCCAGGTAAACAGCAAGTGTTTAATAACAGAGACAATCTACTACAGTGTCCTGAGAAAAAGCAATGTTTTCACTAAATTGCAAAATCTTTGGAACACAGATGCATTTGGGATTGGTCTCAGTGAGCGAACCCATTATTCATAGTTGCGTCCAAATAACTGGTTATATGTTCTCAAAGTAGGAGCTATAGTTGTCAACATTTACAGATATCTTTCTTATAGATGCAGAGCGATTAGGCTGCAAACACTTTTGTGATAAAGTTAGAATTGAATATAAAAACAGACTTCAGGCTCCCAGTGTGTCTTTCTGTCTTTCCTGTAGTCATTAATCAGACCCTTGAAATGTTGGAGTCCTCCAAGACCTACTTTGCACAGCAACCCAATGCCCCAGACTGGGATCGAACTTTTTGTAAACGAGTCCTCCAAAGTTTAGTTGCATTCAGTTCAAAATCTGTTGGAAAGCTTTAATCAAAGTACCCATTAAATGGGTTCCAAGAATTTTGAGCTTTGAAACTTTAGCGAATTGTTAATTATCAGAAACAATCCTTGCTGATAGGGAAACATTGAAATTCATCCCTACAAAAACAAGGGTGGAGCTCGAAAAATTAAACGCTGAGAGCTCCAGGGGTGTACGAGGTCTGATTTTCAAATTCCATAATTGTTTTTGGAATATCTCAACATGTGGGGAGAATCTAGATGAGATTCCTAGTTAATTAATTGGATAAATTTACATTCTGTACTGGAACGGAAGGAAATCAAGAGAGTCTACAATTTTGCAGCATCTAAATTTGATAAAAACATTCAAAAAATAGCAAACAAATGTTGAGGGGGACAATATTTGGCTTATAAAAATATTTGTTGCAGAACGGTGCCCTGAATGGAGTCAAAATGACTGAGCCTATGGAGATAGTTGAGCTGGAATATTTGTATATTTCAATAAAGAATAGACCTGAGAATATTCTCCACTTACTAGAGTTTTTCTGAGCTTACCTGGTACTTTACTATCTGTAGGAAGAAGATTTTCTTAATTATATAGTCTGCAAAGAAGAATTACTTGAAGATGTCAGCAGATTTAAATTCACAGCTGCAGAATGCAACTTTGAGTAAGACTGCAGGTGATTTTATTACAAAGTGAAGAATAATAAGACCACATTGAAGAAAAAAGCGTGCTTTAGGAAGTATGAGCAACATGGCCATAGTTATAGGTCCACCGATACAATAAACTATTTTATTGGACTATTCATAATGTTTCAGAAAATGCATTGATTTAATTATCCTGCACAACTTGTTCTGCTCCCCAAAGCATCCCAATCTGTATGGTGACCGTACCCACGCAAAGACTTTGACACGGCTGGCCACTCCCCCTCCTCCCTGAAGCTGATTCATGGCTTCTGAGTTTCCTCCCACTTTTTGGACCGCTCTTCAGCGACTCCTCCTTTCCTAGACCCCTAAACTGTGGACTGTGTAACTCCTGACCCTCTTTTCGTTTCTGTTTACGCTCTCTTCCTAGCTTTGGATACCATTGATCTCCTACTGACTTTTCGATGGACCTCTCCCCAGAACTCCAGAATCACATCTAGAGCCAGCCCGACATCCCACTTGAAGGTATCAGAAAGGTCTTTGTAACTCAACTCTCAGTGATGTCCTTCCCACCAAAGCAGGCTTCCCATGCAGTTGTATGAAATGATACAGACGGACCTAGTGTACCCTTTACTCAGTTTCCCCCAATGGTGACATCTTGCAAAATCATAGGGCCACATCACAACCAGGATATTGACATGGATAGAGACAAGACACAGAAGATGCTCCTGTGGTCCTTTATAGCTACACCCACTTCCCTTCCACCCCAATGCCTCCTGAAGTTTTCATTTCTCTGGGGTAAATGCCCAGAGGGCAATCGCTGGGTTGTATGCCAGTTGTACGCTTAGTTTTTTTTTCTTAATTGCCAAATTTTTCCAGAGTGGCTGTACCATTTTATATTCCCATCAGCAATGCGTTCAGTTTCTTGGCATCTTCATTGGCTTTTGGTGTTGTCACTGTTTTTTTATATTAGCCATTCTAATATGTGTGCAACGATATCTCATTATGGTTTTAATTTTAATTTCCCTAATGGCTGATGATGGTAGACATTTTTTCATGTGTATATTTGCCAGTTGCATATCCTCTTGGGTAAAGTGTCTCTTCCTGTCTTTGACCCATTTTATAATTGGATTGTTTGCTGTTTTACTGTTCAGTTTTGAGCATTCTTAACGTGTTCTAGATACTGGTCCTTTGTAGAATATGTGGTCTGCAAATATTTTCTCCCATCTCTACCTTGTATTTTCCTCCTCTTAACAGGGTCCTCCACAAAGAAAAATTTTAAATTGTGATGGAGTGCAACTTAACCAATTTTTCCTTGTATGGATCATGCTTCTGGTGTCTCAACTAAGAATTATTTGCTTAGCCCCACATTGCCAAGATTTTATCATATATGTGTTTCAAGTTTTATCATTTTTGTTTTAGATTTAAGTCTGTGATCCACTTTCGATCATTTTTGTAGCAGATGAGAGGCTTAGAGAGACGTCTTTTAAAAAAAATATATTTATGAATGTTCAATCATTCCATCACCGTTTGCTGAAAAGGCTATCTTTCCTTCATTGGATTGCTTTTGTGTGCTTGTCAAAAATTAGTTGGGCATATTTGTTTGGGTCTGCTTCTGCGTTCTCCTCTCTGTACCATTGATCTATGTGTCTATCCCTCCACTAATAGAACGCAGTCTGTAGCTATGCAATGATTCTTGAAATTGGATAGATGGATTCCTCCCACTTTATTATTCTTTTTCAAAGTGGTTTTAGCTATTCTCCTCCCTTTGCCTTTTCATATACATTATAGGACAATCTTCTCCAGATCTACAAAACAATCTTGTTTGGGCTTTGATAGACAGTGCATTAAAACTGTATATCAATGTGTGGAGAATCAACATCTTTACTATGTGAATTCTTCCAACCCATGTCACAGCGTGTCTCTTTCTCTAGTTAAATTTTTAAGATTTTTTTTTATCAGTGTTTTGCTGTTTTCTGCATGCAAATCCTATACATATTTTGTTAGATTTACATCTGAGTGTTTTTGAGTGATTGTGCATGGTATTATATTTTTAATGTTGCTATCCATGTGCTCATTGGTAGTGTATCCAAATAAAATTGCTTTTTGTACATTCATCTTGTATCTTGTGACCTTGCTGAACCCACTTGTTGGTTCCAGGGTGTAGCTGTTGCTTTTGACAAATGCCTTAGGATTTTCTATGTAGGCAATCATGCCAACTGCAAATAGTGACAGTTCAATTTCTTCCTTTTCAATCTGCATGTATTTTATTTCCTTTTTTGCCTCATTGCTTTGGCTAGAACTTCCTGCACAACATTGAATAAAAGCGGCGAGAGGGGACATACCTGCCTTGCTCTCAGTCTTGAGGGGACTTCAAGACTGCATTCAGACTTCGACCATTAAGCATAAAGTTAGGGGTAGGATTTTTGTAGATGCTCCCTATCAAGTTGAGAAAGTGCCCCTCTGTGCTCATTTTTTCTGTGCGTTTGATCATGAATAGCAATTGAGTTTTTTGAGATATAATTCATATACCATAAAATTCTCTTTAAGAAAGAACCCAGTTTAGTGCGTATTTGTATATTTACAATGTTGCACAACCATCAACACTCCAGAAGATTTTCATCACCCCAAAAAGGAACTGTGTTCCCATCACGGGGAGCTGTGGGAACTGTGGGAACAAAGGGGAACTCCCCATTCCCTTCCTCTCCCCAGACCCTGGGAACCACGACTCTTACTTTCCGCCTCTGTAGATTTGCCTGTGTGGACACTTCATATAGATACAATCATACACATATGGTCCTTGTATCTAACTTCTTTCACTCAGGGTAATGCTTTCAAGGTTCACCCACATTGTAACACAGATCATATATATTTCCTTCCTTTGTGTGGCCAATTGATATTCCATTGTATGATGATACTCCATGTTTATATCCATTCATCCATCAGTGGACATGAGAGTTGGTTCCATTTTTAAAAATAGTATGACTTATGCTTCTACAAACATTCATTTTCAAGTGTTTGTGTAGACACATGTTGTCAATTGTCTTGGCCATAGGCCTAGGAATGGGATTTCTGGGTTATGTGGAAATTCTATGTTTAAACTTTTGGGGGAACTGCCAAACTGCCCCATTTTACCTTCCCACCGGCAGTGGATGAGGGTTTCAATTTTTCCACATCTTCACCAGCATTTGTTATTGTCTATCTTTTAAATTATAGCAATACAAAGAGGTATGCAGTGATAATGGCTGTGGTTCTGAGTTGCATTTCCCTAAAGATTAATGATGTTTGACATCTTTTCATATGTTTATGGGCCATTTGTATATCTTCTTTGGAGAAATGTCTGCTCAAATATTTTGCTCATTTAAGAAATTGGGCTGTCTTTTTATCATTGAGTTATGAGTTCTTTATATAGTCTGGATATTGGATCCTTATCAGATATATGATTTTCAACTATTTTCTCCCATTCTGTGGATTATCTTTTCACTTTCTTGATAGCATCTTTTGAAACACCAAAGTTTTTAATTTTGGTAAAGTCCACTTTATCAATTTTTTCTGTTGTCACTTGTACTTTGGTGTCATATCTAAGATACCATTGCATGACCCAAGATCACAAAGATTTACCACTAGGTTTTCCTCCAAGACTTTTGTAGTTTTAACTCTTACATTTAGGTCTTTGATCCATCTTGACTTAATTTTTGTATAGGGTGTGAGGTAGGGAGTCTGACTTAATTCTTTGCTATGGATAGCTAGTTTTCTTAGGAAAGACTATTCTTTGGTCACTAAATTGTCTTGGCCCTGTTTTTGAAAGTGAATTGACTCTAAATGTTAGGGTTCATTTCTGGACTTTAAATTCTATTCTACTGGACCAGACTATACATTTTTTAAAAGATTTTATTTCTTTGAGAGAGAGAGAGAGAGAGAGTGAGCATGAGCAGGGGGAGGGGCAGAGGGAGAAGCAGACTCCCCACTGAACAGGGAGCCCGATGTGGAGCTTGATCCCACGCCCCTGAGATCATGACTGGAGCCCAAGGCAGACGTTTAACCGGCTGAGCCACCCAGGCGCCCCCATTCTTGATTGCTATACATTTGTAGATAAGGTTTGAAGTGTAAGACACTGTTTTTAGATGTGTATGTGTTCGTATTTGTTGCCTCAGTGGGTTGATCTTTTTATCATTACAAAGTGTCCTCCTTTTTCTCTGGTAACAGTTTTTGCCTAATGTCTGTTTTGTTTGATATTGCTATAGCCAATCCATTTCTCTTTTGGCTAGTTTGAAGGAGATATCATTTTCCATTCATTTACTTTCAACTCGATTTGTGTCTTGTGTCTTTCGTAGATAGCATTGAATTGGATCATTTTAAAAAAAATCCATTTTGTCAATCTTGACCTTTCAACTGGAGTGTTTAATACATTTACGTTTGACCTATTGTTGATAAGGTAGGATTTACATCTGCTGTTTTGTTTTCTACATGCTCAATTTTTTGGTTTCTCTATTCCACTACTGCCTTCTTTCATGTAATGTAGATATTTTCCAGTGTACTGTTTTTAATTTCCTTATTCCTTTTACAAATTTTTTGAGACCTCTCTTTATTATTTTTTCATATAGCAGGTCTGCTGGTGATGAACAGTCTCCATTTCTGTTTACTTGGGAGCGTCCTCAATTTTCCTTCATTTTTGAAAGCTGTTTTTGCTGAATATAGAACTCTTGGTTGACAGTTTTTTCTTTCAGTGTTTTGAATCTATCCTCCCACTGCCTTCTGGCTTCCATGGTTTCTGATGAGAAACCAGATGTTCATTTTATCGATGATACTTTATACATAATCACCTGCTTCTCTTTTGCGGCTTTCAAGATTCTCTCTTTCCCTTTGACTTTTGAGAGTTTGACTATTGTCTAAAAGTTTTCTATGTACTGTACTTTCCTGGATCTTCGGCTTGAGAGAGCAGGCTTTTGAGGGGAGATTTCTGTCTGTACCCATTGGCACGTCCAGGTTGCCAGCTTCTCCCGCTCTGAGATGTATGACACAAAAGAATACTGAAGGCACTCCCTGCTGCATCAGTCCTTGGGTCCCCAACAACCTAGCCAATCTGCCTTTCTCTCTCCAATTTTTAAAGTCTCTCTTTTTTCCTTTTTCCATTCTTTTCTGTTGTGCTTTGCTGAAGGAATAGGGCAGAGTGCACCAACTGCATGTTCCTGGAAATAAAAGTTGGCATTATTGCCTTTTAGAAGGTACTTTTTCATAACTACCTCATCTTGTTACATTTTTGCCTTCCCGATTCCTCCCCCACCGCCCGCCATGTCTGTTCTTTTTACAAATGTTTTTCCTTAACTATTCTCATCGAGGATCCTAAATATACTTCCTTTAAAGTCTTTTTTCCCCTTTTAGAGTGTCCTATTAATTTCATCTGCTGTTAATTTATATATATATATATATATAAAGATTTTATTTATTTGACAGAGAGAGATCACAAGTAGGCAGAGAGGCAGGCAGAGAGAGAGGGGGAAGCAGGCTCCCACCGAGCAGAGAGCCCAATTCGGGGCTCGATCCCAGGACCCTGAGATCATGACCTGAGCTGAAGGCAGAGGCTTTAACCCACTGAGCCACCCAGGAGCCCTAAATTGGGTTGTTTTTTGATTATTGAGTTGTAAGAGTTCTTTTTCTTTTTTTTTTTAAAGATTTTATTTACTCATTTGACAGAGAGAGAGAGAGATCACAAGTAGGCAGAGGCAGGCAGAGAGAGAGAGGGAAGCAG
>CM052897.1:3424204-3443248 GCA_028534135.1 Potos flavus
GGGGCACGTAGAAGTCCTACTGCGCTTGCGTCGCGCGCAGCCCTGGCGTGGTGCCGCCGAGCGCAGCAGGGCGCCGCCGCGGAGGGCCAGGCTGGCCGGCTGCCCGTCCGCCCCGTGACCCGGCCGTCTGCCGTGGGTGGGTCGCGCCCCGTCCAGGCCGCTGCTCCAGCTCCCTCCGGTTCGGTGAGTTGTGTTTCAGCCGCTGGGGCTTCTGTTCGTGGGCTCGGGACTAGTGCTGTTGCCCATCTGCGACCGTGACCGCTTCCGGCAGCTTTGGAAGTGAGTAGACGAGAGGCTCGGGGGGTTGCCCTGCATCGGACTCAGCCCCCCGTGGCTCCCGTGGAAGAGGCCCACGCTCCATGCGGCCCAGAGCCAGACCGCGGGCCGGGGAGGGTCAATGTGAAGAAGGAGGTGGGGGAGGGGAGCGGCTTTGTACAGACTTCGGGGTTGTGAGTTCTCTCAATTTAAGGGAACGGGTATTGATTTATAAGAGGGACAGGCAGTTAGTAGTGTTACACAGTGCATGTGAGGGAAAATTTTATGTTTTTCATGGTGTGGACATTCTTTGAACTATACTGTGGTTTTTCTGGTCTACCTGATCCCCCATCTGGTAAGTAAGCCTCGTGGCATGACAGGGCATCGTTTGAGATGGAATTTAGAATAAGGGGTGACTTCCTGGCCGAACATACAGTGTGACCTAGGGCTTAACTTAATGTCCTAAAGCATTTCCGTGACTTCTAGGAAAAAGCAAAGACCTGGTTCGTGGGTCCCAGGTAAGTATATGATGGGTGCGTAATGAGAAGGGTGCAGAACCCCCCCTGAGAAGGGGCTGGTATGACTTCTGGTGTGTGGGTCCCTGCCGTCAAGTGTGACAGGCCATTCGCTGGGTGACCACGGTCCCGGCAGTTCAGCCGTGAGGCGAGAAATGCGAGGGACAGGTGGGCACGACGTCCTTAGGCTCCCTTAAGGGTGCAAGCCCTACAGTCGTATAAAAGGACATCCCGTGGGCCACCGCCTGCAGTGGAGTTTGGGTGAGAGGAGCAGGAGGAGGAGATCGAGATCCTTGCAGAAAAACTAAGATTCCCAGTGCCTGGGAAGCCTTAGACGGGGGAGCTTAGAGATGAGGTCAAGACTGGACTCGGCAGAAGGAAGGGCAGAGCGCCTTGTTGGACGAACAGCGGTGGCTTGCCTGCGTCGGAGAGGATTGGGTGTAGGACAAGTCCACAGTGTGGAGAGGGCTGGCGACCCCACGGCGTCTCTCGGGGCCCTAACACGGGGAGCGGCGGCAGCTGGCGCAGTGCAGACTCAGTGGAGGAGATGGGAGGGACCCTCGCCTCTCGCTGTGACGTCACTAACTCCGCGAGCACGTAACCACGCAAGGTCTTTTCACCGGCAGAGCAAACCTACACCTTACAGAAATGTTGGAAAATAAGGTAGAAGGGGAGAAGAGCAAAGTTGTCACATTTCGGTGGCTCTCCTGCCAGACCCCTCCCTTCTCCCCCCACCCGTCATGGTTTTTCTTCTTTTTGTTGCGACTTAGTGGTGATACTACCTTCTGTGATGATACAATATTGTGTGGGTGTTTTCGCTTCTATCAGGGGACTCCCCCATTACCTGTTATTACTAATTTGCTTTGGAAATGGCTGTGTCCTCCCATCACGTGGACGGATTTAGTGCCCATGCCTGATCACCGTGCTGTTCGTCATCTAATTTCTCACCACCAGACAGAAGAATTTCTTCGTGCGTGACGCTTTTCCCCAATGTCCAGTTATTTCCTTAGGCTAGATTCTCAGAGGTGGGATTATTGAATTAATATGAAAACCTTTGAGCTCCTTACTACATATTGACAGAATGGTTTGCAATGATGTTTGTATCCATTGACACTGCCGCCAGCAAGGACGTGCGTGCCCGTGGTCCCATCTCGCCAGCTCTGAGTAGTATCCTCTGGCGAAAGACTTGCTGATCTGATTATGAAACATAGCCTTGTGTTTCAGTTTGCATTTCTTTGCTTTCTAGCAAAGTTGAACATCTTTCATGTTAAGCAGTTGTTATTTCCTCTTTTGTGGATCGTCAGTGTCCTTTGCTCTTATCTACTGGGGCCTGATAAATTTGTATGAGCTCGTTCTATATTAAAGATATTAACCTGTTGTGTGTCATATTTGCTGCCCACGTGTCCAGCTTTTTACTTCTGCGACTGCGTTGCTGACATTTGGACTTCTTACACAGCCGATCCACACTCTTGTGCACGGTGCCCCCTAGACTCCCAGCAGGGCAACACGACGCAGACACATACGTTTTGTCCCTTTGGCTCCCGGCCGTGTCATTGTGCCTGTAGCTACATGATGTAGGGACCTCGTAAACCTTTGTCAGCTGTTGCATGCTCGGACCTGCCAGGTGTGGGGAGTTTATGGGGGGAGTAGAACAAGGCCCAGCCCACGGGCCTGTGGACCGAGAGCAGTTCTCCAGCCTTCGAGTCTCAGAATCCCTTCGCACTATTAAAAATCACCTAGGACCCCCTAGCTTTTGCTTACGTAGATGTGACTCATCAACATTTACCATATTAAAATGGAGAGTGTCTGAAAATATTATTTTGAAAATAAACACATTACAGACAACATAAATAGCATATTTTAATGAAAACTTTCCCAACACACAAAGTGAGAAGAGTGGCATTGTTCTACATTTTTGCAAATTTCTTTAATGCCTGACTCAGTAGAAGACAGCTGGAGTCTCACACCCACTTCTGCACTCAATCTTTTGCAAGATCGCTTCTCACGTAGCCTCTGAAAATACCCATGAGATAGAGTGGGAAAGGCAGAGAACATTCGAGCATTATTACAAAGCCAGTTTTACCTCGCAGACCCCCTACGAGGGACCTGCCTGCTCAAAATCGCTGATCTGAGAAGAGATGAGACTAGGCGGGCCGGCGGACACCTGCATCGGGCCTTTTGCGGTTTCTTTCAGTGTTTTATTTTTATATTTTATTTTTTTGAAGATTTTATTTATTTGAGAGGGAGAGAGCATGAGTGGGAGCGGGGAGGGAGGGAGAAGCAGACTCCCCACCGAGCAGGGAGCCTGACGTGGGGCTCGATCCCAGGACCCTGGGATCATGACCTGCGCCAAAGGCAGACGCTTAATGACAGCCACCCAGGCCCCCCTCTTTCAGTGTTTTCAATGTTAGGTCTTTCTTTCCCTCTAGAATTAATGAAGGTTCTGGAGTTAGTCTGGCACGGAGTGTGAGTTGAGGCTCTAAAGTGACTTTTTTCCCCCGAATATTTAAACATCCTGAGATCACATATTAATTCTTTCCATCATATTGACATGTGTTTCCTTCGTCACATTTGAAAGTCTTATTATAGGACCGGCTTTTCTATTTTCTATTGATCCACTGACTTCCCTCTGCCTCCCTTTTTAAAATGACTTCGGTCTCACAATTCATATTCCTATCTATCTAGGAGGGCTCCCCCCCTTGAGGTTTTCTTACTCTTTCCCACCAGAGGAAGGAACTTACAAATTAATTCTAAGGTTTCCCAAAGTCTTGGTAAGAGGTGCAGAGCTGGGAAAGACACTGCTGCTTTGGCGAGTTGTGTGCAGGGTGGAGCGCTGCGAGCCTGGTGCGCCGTCCCCCTACCTGCCCAAGACCTTGGCCTCCACCCCGCCCCCTGCCGGGGGGTTTCCACCAATGGCTTCTCTAAGACAGGTGGTGGTTTAGGAATGGGGGTTAAAATCTGCCCCCCACCTGGCTAGCCTGTGCCAAGTCAGTGTCGCCTGCTATGGGAAAGTCAACGGAGTACACGTAGGGCCCTACATGGGTCCCAGATGTCCGGTCCTAAGAGGTTCGCGAGGACCCAGTCACCAGCTCCTCCTGACAGTGGAGGCATGGAGCTGGGGCCCCCCAGCCAGCCCCACTGTGTGACCCAGTTTGAGGCTTGAGCCCAGGAGCCTGGGTTGGAACAGCACCTGCCTCCTCAGCGATCACACGACACCTGCTTTTGCTTTGAGCTCCCACGTACCCAGCCTGCAGAATTCCATCCCGGGGCCCTCTGAGTGTCGCCCTCAGTGAGTGCGCGCTCCAGCCCCTTGCCTTCTCTCCTTTGTCCCCACCAAGGATGAAAGCCTCCCCCAAGGCCTTCCGATGAGGCCTTCTCCTCCACAACCCTCGGTCCGCCTAGCTTTGGGTCCCCGCCAATGACCCCTTTGGTCCCCCCGCCTCCCTTCGTGCTCTTAGTCCTGTGGGAAGACCAGGGTCAAATTTCCTCCTCTTAGAAACCCTCCTTGAACAAGACCCTCACACCCACCCCGGCCTTACAGCTAATAAAAACCATCGTGCTATGTTAGCGAGCTTCTGCTTTTCTCCCCCTCTTGAGGGCAGAGCTGATGTCTGATGTGTGTGTTTCCCCAGCACCCGCCCTGGGGGGCTAACAGGGAAGCCACCTGGGGAAACGTTCAGTGGTTGACTAGAAGGACAGCCCAGTAGACAGCAGCTGGGAGTCTTGGTCCACGACGCCCAGGCCACCTGCCGAGGAAAACCGGAACCTCCAGCCGGTCCCACATCCCTTGGTCCTGTTTTCTTTTTTACAAAATGGGATCATACTGTCTACACTCCTTATTAGCCTGTTTTGGGTTTTTTTTGCCCACCTAATACATGATGAGAACTTGCCAGCGCCATGACATTTTTTGAAAATGCGACAGATAAATGAATAATATCCCGTCTCTGGATTCGCCACCCTTGACTCAAACCACCCCTTGCTTTTGGGATGTAATCGTTTACAATTTTTGTCATTCAACGGTGTTGCAGCGCTACGCATCCTAGCAGCTAAATGTTTCCTCGGGAGCGTGATTCTGCGGCCAGTCTGCTCCCGTTGTGAGTCTGCTTTACATTGACTGCGAGGTCACAGCTGACATGCGGGAGAGACGGGCCGGGTTTCTATTTGGCCATTTCACTGAGCGTGGAGTAGCCTGTGGGGCTTTCCAGGTGGTCCCTTCCAGTGTTCACAGACCCCACAAGCATCTCCAGCGAACGGTGACATTCTGCTCCAGGAACAGAGGCTGTGGGCCCCCAGCTTCCCTGCCAGGACCGAGGTGCTCATCGTCCCAGCGCCGGGAGGGTGGTGGCCCATCCTCTCGGCCTCGGTTCTTCCCCAGACTCGCCTTCAGATGAAGCCACGGCCTCATCCTGGGCCCTGCCTCCTTCCCTCTGGCAGCGCGCCTGCCAGCGCTGGTGGACGTGGGCCAACCCCGAAGGGTCATCCCCACCCCCGAGCTCTCTGCGGCACTGACCGAGGCCCTAGGGACCGTGACACAGCCCAGCTTAGCCCCCTGCCCGGTCCTGCTTCCTTCACTCCCTGCCGGTGTCCACGGGAGACGGCTTCCCAATAAACTCCCTGCAGGCGAACCTCTGTGTCAGAGTCCGCGTCCCGGGGACGGTGGCCTGTGACAGTCCATCCCAGTATTCGGACTTTGTCTCCTCCTCCTCCTCCTTCAGTTCCGCAGCTTCTCCAACAATGTTAGCTGGTGTTTCTCCGCCGGACATCGTCTGGGGCCCAGAGCCCCCGAGGGGCGGCGCCCTCGCGGCTTCTGGGCTCGGAGTCCCGCCCGGTCGGCGCACCTGCCTCCGCCTCCACCACAGCTGCGGGCAGAAGCCTTTCTTCTTTTTCCAGACGGGTCACGTGGGGCACATATTAGAGATACTGCTATTGTACTATTTTTTTACGTTGCCATCTTAGCGAAATCTTCATGTTTTTATCAGTTTTAAAGTTGATCCTCTTGGATTTCCATATAATCTCATCCCTTCCAAAGGAGAGCGTTACCCACGACTTTCGAACATTTTATAACTTCATCTTCTTCTCTTAGCACACGAGCAGAGCCTGGGAGGGGCCCCTTGGCCCCCCTGACTTCACGCTGCTCCGGGAGGGGGCAGCCGGAGCCGGGATTAAACTCTGGTCCCTGTGCAGCCTCTGTGGCTGGCGAACCACACGGCGTGGCTGCCGGGGCCCCGTGCAGTAGGACCTTGAGGCTCGGCGTTCAACGCTCCTGACTTGCTGCGGTTCTGCATCGGACGCCCTTGGGAACCCATCCCTGTCTCCTGCGGCTGGCTCGCGGGCAGTGTGGCTGCTCTCCCCCTTCCCCAGTTATTCGTCTACCCCAGCCTGCGCTCCTGAGACCTCCCCCCACTCCGCCCCACTGGGTGACCTCCTGGGGTTAGGAAGCAGCTTGCGGCCCCAGCTTTCTTCCACAGCCTCCCCGGACCCCCGCGCGACTGACCAACACCCTCATCACTGTGGATGAGGACTCTGGACTTGGCTCTGTGGACTCGGCCGACTCTCGCCCCTCTTTCAGTGGTCCTTCCCTAAGTTCCATGGCTTCTGGGTTTAGCTGTGGAGTCTTCTGGATTCCGAGTAGTAATGCGTTCCCAGAAACCTGACGGTCACACACCAGGCACCACAGTGAAAACTGATAGAAACTGTCCCCTCTCTCGGGTCATATCTCAGCGTTTTCAATGGTAGGAAAGGCTCGTGCAATTTGCCCATGAGTCTCCAATAGCCAACTCAGGCTCAGGACGTCCGCTAAAGCCTCCGCCTGTCAACTAAATCCATTTAATTTCTAGGTATCCACTGTAGCAGGATACTGAGCTGGGCTTTTCCTGTTGTAGCCAAGACCCAAATATGAGAATAAAAGGCGGCGAATAAGCTATTTATTCTGAGCTCAGACAGCTGCTGACAAGCCATCAGCACCACACCTGAAGGGATTTCTTAGATCAGCCATTCCCCTAGGACCAAAACTTGCATAGACTGGCTGGATGTTTACCAAACCTGTTTTCTCTTCTTCCTGGACCAAAAAAAAAAAAAAAGCCTCTTTTCCCACTGGGTGAGAGGGGGCCTCTGTGCTCTTTCCCCTTCTGCCAGTTTGATCAATGCTCATGGCCAAGGTGACCTTGAAAAGGCTGTAAGTGCAGATAGCAGATGCATACAGCGGAGGGGGCCTGGGCCCTGAGTCACTGTTTTGGGGGCGAGCCACCTGGTGTTCTCAGGGTGCGTGCATCGGAGCAGTGAGTGTGACTGTCCCTGTGGGCATCAGCCCACAGACGTGGGTAGATGGGGGCAGGGAGGGGGTGGCCAGCCCAGGTGGAGTGAGCATTCACTCCCGTGTGCCCCCTTCCCCTGAGCTGCCATGACACGGGGATGAATGTGGCCTGGTGAGGCTGAGTGACATCCAGTCGAGAGAAGGCCTCGACAGCCCCTCCAAGCCACCAGCTTTCCCGCACCCAAAGCTCCAACCAGCGCTGGGGAGAAGGAAGGGGACAAGCCCCACTGTGTTTGAGCTGAACATTCTTTAGAAATAAACAGAGCTTAGTCTTAAACACGAAGAGACTGTTCTAAGGACACAAATGACAAGCAAACCTTGGAGTCTGGCCAAGATGTCATTAAGGGACCTCCTACCTAGCAGGGAAGGGGTTCAGCAAATCCCACTTGGATTGGGGTTTGGAAGAAACAAAATTGTTTCTATTTACATTCCCGATAAGATGAGACTCGTCAATAAGCCAGTTACACATAATTTACTTAAATAGCAAAAAACCCCCACAAAGCTATAAAATAACAAACCAGGGAAAGCAGAGAAAACACTGGTGTTCTCAATCCTACAGGAGCTTTGAGGGCATGAAAACCAGCATGTCGAAGGGACGCTACCCTGAGCATGCCAACTCCCTGGAGTGGTTCGGAAGAACCTTCAGAATCTGGATGAGAAAAGCAAGCACAATAACACACATTGATTGGGCACCTGCTGTATGCCAGACACGGTTCTAGAACTGAAGAGATAATGGGAAGATAGAGATGCCATCCTCATGGAATACTCATTCTCTGAGGGAAGAACAGTAAAGCCACCCGTATGTCCTATTAGAGAAGGAGGGTAGATGTGGCCCCCAAGGGCTTGATTACCGAGCAGAGGCCCATGGGGGTAAAAGGGGGCTTGGACTCAAACTTGGTCAAAGCCCTAAAGAGGAAAAGTTCTTAAAATCTGTGTTTAGTCTTAAAACCAATAGCATCTTAGACTCAAGAAAATAGCTTTTTTTTTTTTCCAGTTTGGGATTACACTGAATATACAATTTAATGTCCTTCGTAAAACTGACCTACTATGATGCATATTTTACCATGGTATTAAAAGTGTTATTTGAAAATAAGCTAATGAAGGGCACCTGGGTGGCTCAGTGGGTTAAAGCCTCTGCCTTCGGCTCAGGTCATGATCTCAGGGTCCTGGGATCGAGCCCCGCATCGGGCTCTCTGCTTGGCAGGGAGCCTGCTTCCCCCTCTCTCTCTGCCTACTTGTGATCTCTCTCTCTGTCAAAATAATAAAAAAAAAAAAGATAAAAGAAAATAAGCTAATGATTTCATAATATGCCATTATATGGAGGTATGTAATTTTCATAGCTATTCTTCCCTAGCTTGTGATATATATATATATTCTATTCCATATATATGTACCATTATATAGATAGATATAGATATAGTATTCATTTTTTAAAAATCAAGATATAACTTACATGCAGTGAAATAAATAGAACCTAAATTCGTTCTCTGATGTGTTTTGCCAAATGTCTCACCCATGTAACTGCCACCAAAATCGAGACCTAGAATAATTCCATGGCTGCAGAGAGTTCCCTGTGCCTCCTGCCGGGCAGTCTCCCCTTGCCCCTACAACTGCTGTTTCAATTCCTAGGCCCATAGATTAGCTTTGGCTGTTCTGCCACTTAATATACATGGACTCCTAGGGCCTGCTCTCCTGCATTCAGGCGCCTTCTGCTCATTAGATGTATCTGGGACTCGCCCACATTGGCGCGTGCATTAGTTGTTCATTCTCGATTTACTGCTGAGCCGCGCTTCTATGGGTAGACCATGTTGATGGACATCTAGGCCATTTCCAGGTGGAGCTCACATGAATCAAGTTGCTCTGAGCAGTTCCACACAAGTCTTTTCGTGCACCTCTGCTTAAATTTCCTTGGGGTAAATATCTAGAGCCGAACTGCTGGGTCGTAGGTGAGGTATACCGCTTATACGAAACTGGCAACCTGTTTTCCAGAGTGGCTGCTCCATTTAATGCTGGTATTAGCTGTGTATGAGGGCTCATGATGATGTACCTTTCTGTCTAATCGCAGCCATTCTAGTGGGCTTGTAATAGCATCTCATATGGCTTTATTTTACATCTCCTTGATTTCTAAGGATGCTGAGCTTTTTTCTTTTCTTTTCTTTTTTTTTTTTTGCCAGCCATCAGTACACCTTCTTTTTCCCCCAATATTTCCTCAGTATTTAAAAACATACATAAAAGTTGGAAAGAAAACTGGATAGTAAACATCCATATATCCACCAACTAAATTCTATAACTAATATCTTGCTACATTTCCTTTATCACATATCCATCCATCCTTCTACCCATCCTTAATATATCTCACTTTCAATGTGCAGCAAAGTAGGTTCCAGATATGAGGACATTTCACTTCAAAAGGCTTTGGCATGCATATCACCAATAAGATATTATTGTTTGTTTATGGTTCTTTTTTTTTAATTGGGGGAGGGGGATTAATTCACAATGAAAGCATCAGTCTTAAGTAGGTATTTGGTGAGTTTTGAAAAATGCATACACAGCTGCCAGCCAAGCCCCTTGCAAGATGCTGAACATTACCGCCCAGAAGTTTCCCTAGTGTTTCCCCCTCCCCGGTTCTAAAAACTTTTATCAGTCCGAGGGCACCAAAGATACTCTGCAATTTCATCTAAAAAATACAGTTTTGACTTTTACACGTAGATTTCTGATTCATCTCAAGTAAATATTTTGTGGATGACGTGAGGGTTGAAATTTGGTTTTTTCCATATGGATATCCAGTTGTTTTTAGAGCCACTTGTTGGAAAACTGTTTCTCCATTGGACTGCTTTAGTGACTTTATCTAAATCCAGTGAGCAAATATAGTTGGTCTGCTTCTGGACTCTTTGTTCTATCCCATAAATCTATCTGTCTGTCCAATGCTATCTCGATTACTGTGACTTTGTAGTAAGCTTTGAACCCAGGGAATGTGAATTCTGTTCTCACTTTTCCAGGTTGCTTTGGACAATCCAGGTCTGTGCTGTGCAGTGCGGTGCCCCTAATTTCAATAATTAGGGGCGCCTGGGTGGCTCAGTCGGTTAAGCGTCTGCCTTCGGCTCCGGTCATGATCTCAGGGTCCTGGGATCGAGTCCTACTCAGCAGGGAGCCTGCTTCTCCTTCTCCTTCTGCCTGCTGCTCTCCTGCTTGTGCTCTCTCTCATTCTCTCTCTCTCTCTCTCTCTCTGTCAAATGAATAAAATGTTTAAAAATTATTGAGATTAAGTAAAATGAAAGAGTTAGTTCCTCAGATACAATAATCACATTTACAGTGCTCAGTAGAACATTTCTATCATCATAGATTTATGTTAGGTCCTTTTCATTTCCATATACATTTTAGAATCATTTCGTCAATTTCTATTAACGAAGCCTGCTGGGACAATGATTGGCAAGGAATTGAATTGCAGAGGAAAGCGCTCAAGGACTGACATTTTACTAATATTGAGTCTGATACAGGAATGTGGTTCCTCTCCCACTAAATTGAGGACTTCTTTCCTTTTTCCCAGCAGTTCTGTGGTTTTTAGTCAGTGGCCCTTACACATGTATTCCTAAGGATTTTATTTCTTGACGCTCTTGCAAATGGACTCTTTTGAAAAATTTCTTTTGCAATTGTTTGTAGTTAATGCATAGACCAAAACTGAGTTTTATATTTGCTTTTATTCTGTGATTCTGTTAAATTCATTTAGTAGTTCTGGTAGGCATTTCCCTAAACTCCTTAGGATTTTCTACATACACGATCATGTTGTCCGCATAAAGAGAGTTTCAGTCCATCTTTTCATTCTGTGTGCTTTTTATTTCTCTTTCTGGCCATCTTGCACTGCGGGGAATTCTAGCACAGTATTACACATGAGTCATGAGAATAGATAGCCTTGCCTGATTGCTGATCTTTGGGGGCACGTGGTTGATATTTTACCACTAGGTGTGATGATGTTAAGTAGAAGGTTTCTCAGATGCGCTCTTTGTCAGACTCATGAAATTTCCATCTCTCCCTCTGCGAGAGGAACTTTTTTAAATTTACAAGAGTTTTTTTTTTTTTTTTTAAATCAGGAATCAATCAGGATGTTGAAGGAATGTTAAATGCTTTCTCTGCGATTTAGACAATCATTTTTTTCTCTTTTCTTCCGGTAACACGGTGAATTAAACTGAGTGAATTTCCAATGATAAACCAACCCTACATTTTGGGTTAAATACAACCTGGTAACTGAGAATTATCCTTTTTGTAAAATATTGTATCTGACTTGCTAATATTTTTAAAGTATCTTTTGTGTTTGTTATCAGTAAAGACATTGGTCTGTGATTGTCTTTTCTGCAATGTCTCTTACTGGGGTTATGCTGACCTCATTAAACAGTCTGGAGGCTGTTCCCTCTTTGTTTTCTGAAGGCATTTGTGTAAGATTGAATTCCTTCTTCCTTAACTGTTCGATAGAAAGTTGAGGTGAAACCATCTGGTCCTGAAGTCATCTTCATAGTCAAAAGGTATTTGATAGTGGGTTCCATTGCTTTAGTGGGTCAGTTGGACTACTTTCATCGATTTCTTCTTTAGTGAGCTTCGGTCGTGCGCGTCTTTCAAGGAATTTATCCACTCTATGGAAGTTAGCAAGTTTGTTTGCAAGGAGTTCTTCCTAATATCCCTTTATTATCTTTCTGAAGTCTGTATACTATTAGTGCACACTATTCCTGGTTTGCGTCGTCGTCTTTTCTTGATCATCCTAATTAGAGGTCTGTCAATTGTATTATCTTCGCAAAGTCCCTTTTTTTTTTTTTATTTCATTGATTCACTCCGTGTTTCTGTTCCCCATGGCATTGATTTCTGCTCTTGCCTTGATTCTTTCCTTCCTTCTGCTTACTATGGGTTAAATTTGCTCTTCCAGTGTCATCGGATGGAAGAGATCTTTTGTTCTCTTCCCCAGAACCAGTGGGTCTTCCATGGCTGGGTGTGGGGAAGGGAGCTGCTCTGCATGGGGGTGGGGAAGGGAGCATGCTCTGCGTAGGAGAGAAAGGGTCACTGTCCCTGGTGTCCTGCCACTGTTCCGCTGTCGCTCATGAGCACTGAGCGGGGCCTTCTCCGAGTCTGGGGCTCCCGGTTATGGTAAACGGTCAAGCTACCCCATGGGTGGCCTTTATGAATTTATTAAAATGTTAGTTGTTTCCTCCTTACGTGTCTTTATGGCTGTTTTCTCCGTGCTCTGCTAAAGGATCAGTAGCCCTCGTGTCCCGTCTGTCCGCGGAAGGGCTGGCTGCGATTCAAGTTCACTTCCCTTCGTTTCCTTGTGGTCTTAGCTCTCTCACGGGCTCAAGAAAAACGGATTTGTAGATTATGCTGCTTTTTCTCATCGCTAGTTTGGGAGTGGTGTTCTCTTGCAGCTTTCTACACCCTAAAACATGAATTGACTTTTTTAAAACAATGAAGAAGAGAAATACCTTTTTATGTCCATGATTCATATAGCTTTTGAACTGATTTTAATTTTTTAAAGTAGGCTCCAAGCCCAGCCTGGAGCCCAGCGTGGGGCCTGAACTTATGACCTTGAGATCATGCCCTGAGCCGAGATCAAGAGTCAGATGCTTGACTGATTGAGCCACCCAGGCCCCCCCCCCCCAGCTTTTGATTTTAAATAGTTGACAGAGCAAAATATCCCTCATCACTGTCCCTTTTCAAAAAATTGCAGGCTACTTATACTCTCTTATTATGTCTCATGAATTTCACTTTTCACAAGTCATTTATTGATTTGTTCTATTTTAAAGAAGTAATACGTGTTCCCTGTCAAAAATATGGAAAATAGAATATAAAGGAAACAACAAAAGAGCCTGGCATTCCCCATCTACTTAGAGAAAGAGCTCTAACATTTTAATATACGTTCCTCTCATTTTTGTTTTTCACATAATTACATAAGCAGAGAGAAATGCACGCTTATGGGAATGTAAGCAAGGCAGAAAAATACAAGGTAAGCAGCGCCACTGCTGGAATCTCGTGCCGGGCTTTGAGGGGCACGTTCTGTGATGTCATGGCTCACACGTACCCCATGTGCAAGTCCCAGCCCCGCTCCACAGTCAGGTTCTGGATTTTCCTTCACCCGGGACCTGTGCCTTTCTTGTGCTTCCTTGGTTTAACTGCGTCCCGTTTATCTCCTACTTTCCGATGATTGCAAGGTGCTTCTCTCTTTCCACTGCCCGCAACTCCCAATTAGCCGTGATTTCAAGTAGCTTCCTGTTGGCGCTCCTGGGGTTTCCAGTTAGAGCAACATTTCCTGGGCGGATAAGAACGAACCTCTGTCTCCTCGATGAGGACACCCTCCTACTGATTATTTTCTTGTTAAATTTAATTGGCTGTGATTTCTGGTAAGAGGTAAGGGGGACGGTAAATGGCGTTTTGATCCCAGATTAGCTGCTTCTACTTTCATCATTTTGGAGACTTTGATAGAAAATTGTCCATTTCAGAGACATCTTCAAATCCACCAGCATAAAATTGTGCATTGTGTTCTCTTAGGCTTTAAGAACCTTTCTCCATATCTGTTCGTCCCTTTCCTCCTTCTTAAATTAATCTATTTTTCTTTCTTTCTTTTTCTTTTTTTTTTAACTGATTAGCTAGGTCGGAAGTTGACTATTACTCACTTATCTTTAAAGAATCAGCTGCTGATTTAACACATTCTTTTGTTTTTCTGCTTCTCGGGCATTGATTTCTGCTTACGTTTTTCTCATTTCCTTCCTCCAACACCAGCACTTCCTAATAGGTGAGAAAGAACCCACGGTCCACCCGCACATTCAGAAGAGTGCAGGCTGTAGAGAGACATCGGAAGGAGACAGGGTTCCCACGCACTTTGATCCAGGAAATTGAGGATGAAATAAAGTTCACCCCTTTCTTCCCCACAACTCTTCTCAGAACCTCAGAGGGGCCCATACCCATCCAGGATGCCCAAGAACATTGAGTTTAAGCTCTCCTGCACTGATTTATTAGAATAAAACATCTTTTCTCTCCCTCCGGTCTTCTGTGAGGCTTGAGGTTCCCGAGCATCTGCGCTGGGAGACGCTCCATTGCGTCTGTCATTTAAAATGCCTGGTCTTGCCCCGCTTTCCCCCTCCCCCAGCCCAGCGCACCCGGCCCACATCAGCCCGGGGTGCCTATCTGTCATCTGCGCATGCGAGCAGGTGATGGAGGACCGCCCCTTCTCCCCAGGAGAGGGATGCAGGCGTGCAGGGCTCGGGAGAGAGTTACGGTTGTCCGTATATGCTTTAGAAATTGACCGGGCTGAAAATTAATGAGCTAAGCATTTATCTCAAGGACCTAAGAAAGAAAAAAAAAAAAAAAAAAGCAAGAATAAAATGAAAACAAACAGGAGGGAATCATAAAAACGAGCTCTGACATGAACAACACAGCAAAGTACAAGAAAATTCACAAAAATAGATATTAATTCTTTGAAAATACTTGAGGCCAAAGGGCTAACTTGTCTGAGCCTGCTTCAGCAGAGACTGGCCTCCAACAAAAATGTGGGCCTCTGTGCAGCTCCATGACAACTAGACAGAGCCAAGTGCTTGAGACAGGTGGTCCCGGTGAGGATCCCAGTGCCAGCCCCTGGGAGGGACCAGAGCATCTCCGACATGAATGCTGAGCTGGCAGAGCAGAGCTAGAGCCCAGGGTCTGCCTGGCACACTGCTGTCGCTCCTGCCCTGTCACTGGCCCAGGGAAGCTGCTTTTCTAATTCTGCAGTGTCAAAGTTCCACGGCCCAGGGGTTGAGGTTCCCTATCCCGGAAGCGGACACCCCCACCCAGGTTAGACGGCGGTGCACGTGCATGGAATGAGCAGCAGGTGACCTGCCCACTGGGGGATGGCTACAGTCTCCGAATTTCCCTTCGCATCTGCTGCTCCAGCCAGCCTGGTCTGGCCTCTCACCCTTGTTCACACGGCAAGCCTGTTGGGGAGAACTCTGAAGCGATGGGCCCGGAAAAAAGAGAAATCACAGATACGAAATCGGGAATGGGAAAGCAGACACTGCAGATCTTGCGCAAGGGGAAGAGGGAGCGGTAGGCTGGACAATGACCCGCATGGACATCGGGTCCTACGCTCTGGAACCTGTTACCTTTTATGGCAAAGGGACTTTGCAGCTGGGATCGAGGATCTTGAGATGGGGAGAGTCTCCCAAATTATGGGGGGCCTGAACTGTGATTACAAGCATCCTTATAAGAGGGGAATGGACAGCGGGGGAGATTGACAGCAGAGGCAGAGCCCCATGATGCTCTTTGAAGATGAGGGAAGTCGCCAGAAGCTGAAGAATACAGGTGGCCACTAGAAGCTGGAAATAGATCTTCCCCGGAGTCTCCAGAGGGAGCGTGGCCCTGGTGACACATCTTTTATAGCCCAGTGTGACCCATTCTGGTCTTCTGGGCTCCACGCTATAAGAGAATAAATTTGCATTTGTGTTAAGCCACCAAATTTGTCATGACTTGTCACAGCAAGCTGTAGGAAACCAAATAGGGGCTACTGTGGAAAATAATTGTGTAACTTAACATGAAATGAACACATTTCCAGAAAAATACAATGCTCCAAAATTGGCACACAAAAAAAGAAAGGGAAACTCTAAGCAATCTTATAACCATTGAATCTGTAACTAAAAACCTTCCCACAAAGAAAAGTCCAGGTCCAGATGGCTTCAACAGAGAATTCTACCTTACATTTAAGGAATGAGAATGCTTCCTTCACACCAGCCCCTGCAGAAAAAGAGGAAAGGAGATCGCCCAGCTCACTTCTTGAGACCGGTTTACCTTGATACAAAAAAGAAAAGAGGAAAATAGAAGGAAAAATTACAGGCAGATCTCACTCATGGATGCGATGCAAAAATTCTGAACAAAATACTAAAAATGGTAAAACACAACCAAACTGCAAGGTAGGTTTAACAGTAGGAACTCTGATGTCATTTGCCATGTTAACAGATTAGAGAGAAATCATGCTATTATTTTAATAGATGGACACAAAGCATCTGATGGAGCTCAATATCCATTTATGAAATAAGGGAACTTTTGGACAACTCGGAATATACAGAATTGCCTTAACCTGGTAAAAGACCCTTACCCCCAAATCTATAGAAGACATGTATTTATTGGGGAAATGTCGAAAGCTTTCCTTTTAAGATTGGCAGCAAAGCCAAAAAGCCCCCTCGACCCACTTCTGTCCGACGCTGGCTAGAGGGGGTCCCAGCCAGTGTAATAAAGCAGCAAAAAGAATGAACCCACGGGAACTGGAAATGAAGAAACGAATTTGCCATCATTCACCGAGAATGTGATTATGTAGGTGGCGACATAGAGAGATGCTATAGGTACGTTATCAGAACTAATAGGACCGTTTAGGAAGTCAGTATACAAAAATCAGTTGGATTTCTATATACCTGAAACAAACAGAAAGTGAATATTTTAAAAGATGCCACTTAAATGCTGGAACTATGCTGATAAATGAGACAATGGGAGAAATGGACAAATATATGGAAAGATACACTATCTAAGCCGACTCAAGAAGAAATAGAAAATCTGAATAAATATGTAAAGAAAGTGAATTCATAAGCAAAAAACTTTCCACGAGGTCCAGTTGGTTTTACTGGTGAACTCTATCGAGCATTTAAAGAATTAATGGCAATTCTTTGTAAACTCTTCAAAAGATCGAAGAGGAAGGAACACTTCACGGCTCATTCTGAGGCTATTATTGCCAAAACAAGACAAGGACATCACAAGCTATATATATAAGATGCTTGCATCTTATAGAAGATGCAAGCAAAAATTCTCAATAAAATATTAGCAAATAAAATCCAATAACATATAAAAAGGATTACCACCATGACCAAGTGGGATTTATCCCAATAATGCAAGGCTGGCTTACCATCCAGCAATTAATTGAGTACAACATATTAATAAAATAATGAACAAAAACCACATGATCATCTCAATAGATGCAGAAGAAGCTTTTGATAAAAAGTGATACCTTTTCACAATAAAAACACTAAACAAACAGTTTCAAGGAACCTCCTCAGCCTGATAAAAGCATCAATGAGAAACTCATAGCTAACATCGTATGTAATAGTGAAAGACAGGAGGATTCCTCCTGAAGATCAGGAATGAGACAAAGATGTCCCAAGATGTCACGACTTCTCTCCAATATTGTACTGGGGGGACTGGCCCAGGCAATTAGGCAAGAAGAGTCATCCAGCTTGAAAAGGAAGACATGAAATGATTTCTATTCACAGATGACCTGATCTTGTCTATAGAGAATCCTGAGCAATCTACTACCCACTAATCTAAGTTATGAGTTAAATTAATTTTTAGAACTAAGACATTAGTTCATTAAGGTTTCAGGATAAAAAAAAAAATCCATCAATACACAACAATCAGTTGTATTTCTATACACTAGCAATGAATAATCTGAAAATAAAGTGAAGAAAAAATTCATTTATAATAGCATCAAAAAGAATAAAATACTTAAGAATCTATTTAACAAAGGAAGTGCAAACCATATGCTCCGAAAACTATAAAGCATTGCTGAGGGAAATTAAAGTATCTAAATAAATGGAAACACATCCTGTGTTCAGGGATCACAATAATTAATATTATTAAGATGGCAATACTTATCTATAGATTCAGTGCAATCCCTATCAGAATCTCAGCTGGCTTCTTTGGTGTCTGATCCAAAATTTTCATGAACATTCAGGGAACCCAGATATCCGAAACAATTTTGGAAATGAAGAAAAAAGTTGGAGGACTCACGCTTCCCGATTTCAAAATTTATCACAAAAACTACAGTGATCAAAGACAGTGTGGTCTTGGCATAAGTATGGGCATATAGATCAATGGAATAGTATGTAGAGTCCAGAAATGAACCTTCACGATGGTGGTCAATCGTGGTCAATTTTGGCAAGGGTGCCAAGACCAATAAGTGGGGAAAGAATCATCTCTCTGATGAACAATGCCAGCACACCTGGATATCCCCATGCAAAAGAATGAAGCTGGACCCCTACCTCACACCTTATAACTAAAAAAAAAAGCACAATTAAGTCGAAATGAATCAGGGACTTCAATGTAAGAGCTAAAGAGAAGATATACAGGTAAATCTTCATGACCTTCAGTTCAGCAATAGTTTCTTGGCTCTGACCCCAAAAGCACAGGCAATCAAGAAACAGATAGGGAAAGTGGGACTTCATCGAGATTCAAAACTTGCGCTTCCAACGATACCATCAAGAAATGAAAAGACAAGCCACAGAATGGAGATGGTTTTTGCAAATCGTATATCTGATCATGGCTATGTGTCATCATACAGGAAAACTACATTCTGTGTATCCATTCATTCAATGTTTGGGCTGTTTCTGTCCTTTGGTCCATACCCTCCCACCCCTCCGTGAAGCCACCCTTGGAGACGCTGTTAGTTACTATATCCCTCCACGCCACAGTGTCTCTTAGGAGGACCCATGGCATCCATTTTATTTCTCCGGAATATTGCTGCTTCTGTCAGTGAATTTTTTTGGGTAACAGCTGTGAGATAGATTCACACACTCCAATTTACCTACCTAAGGAGTTCAGTGGTTTTCTAGCATATTCACAAGATGTGCAACCATTACTGTGATCAGTTTTAGGACATGTCATCATCCCAGAAAAAGAAATCTCACACCCTTTTGCTGTGACCTTCTAATACACCCACCACAAGGAAACTACTAGTCTCCACTCCACCTCTACAAATCGGGCAGCTCCAACCGATGCAAGCATATGGTAGGTGGTCTCTTGTGGCTTCTCTCATAAGCATAATGGTTACCAGGGTCATCTGCGGGCCAGCACATGTCAGAACATTGTTTGTTTATCGGCGGATGGCCATTTGGGTTATTTTCTCTTTCTGACCATGACGAATGTGCTGTGATGAATGGTCATACACATTCACATGCAAATACAGAATTG